>JAODAL010057520.1:0-22630 GCA_025379985.1 Phyllomedusa bahiana
AAAAGGGGAAAGAAATGAGAAATACACACAGTGAAGTCCCATCATTATCTCCAGCGAGACCGTTGTGTGCAGCACAGACAGCAGCGAGACAGGCGACGAATGACTCCATAAGGTCCTGGTAGGTTGTCACAGGGATCTGGAGACGACTGTATCCCACAGCTGCTGGAGGGGTCATACAGCCAACAACACCATCCAGGGGCCTCACAGATGGCCCTCTGGGGAATTAGGGCCAGGGTAGTACTTGTTACACCTCGCACTGTGGTCCATCTCCTGGTCTGCAGACGCACCCATGATCTTGCTTCCCGTCCTACCCAGCACTCACCTGTCCCCTGCTCTTGCTCTTTCCTCTGCTCTAGGTAAGCCCATGCGCACTCATTCCCTAGGGCACACACGCGCTGGCTCTTTGAGATTTAAAAGGCCAGCACGTCCTATCATGTTTCCCCTCCTCCTTTATTAGTACACCGCCCCCTGGCTTCCCTGTCAGTTTGTTGATGTTTGCTAGGAGTTTAGTGAGAGTTGCTATGTATTGTAGTTTCGTGAACCAGACCTTCCTTTTCCTGACCACATTGCCTGCCCTTTCTGCCTATTGCCAACCACGCATCCGACTGTTGATTCTGTACCACAGGCGACCCCTGCCGCCACCACAAGCCAGTCACGTCAGGGGTAGCGACCTAGTAGACTCCCACTGCAAGCAAGTCCAATCTGCCTTGCGGTGGGCTCATGTGAAACCCGGGGGCTTCTTAGACTCCACTCCCTCGCGTGGCTTATTCAACTGCCTGCGGTGTACTTTGACCAAGACTTCTGACATTTCTAGCTGTGTGACATGTTGCATTCTCTTGCTGGAAGATCCTATCTGCCCTAGGTGAGACAATCAGCATTTATTGGTTTCCATGATGTGCAAAATAAGCCTACCTTTCATTTTACATCACAAGCACTATATTGGAGCAGTTTCCATCATTAAAGGGGTTTTCTCATCACTGGCTTCCATAGACTTGAGCCGTTTCTATTACAGCTTTAAATCCAGGGGCGAGTCTCTCTCCCAGTAGGTGGGTTTCCCGTCCCAGTAGGCGGGTCTCCCCGACTGAAGACTGGTGATGTCATCATTCTGTGTGAGCATTCGAAGGGAGAGGATGTCACAGCTCTGCAGGCCTCCTGCAGTGGTCAGTTCTCATGCCTGCAGAGCTGTCATCTCTCTCCCAGGCTGTACACGCTCCTTGTAATCAGAACACCTGCATTGTTGTAGACAGTTATACATACAGCCTGAAATGATAAAGCAAATGTTGCTATGTATTGTAGTTTCGTGAACCAGACCTTCCTTTTCCTGACCACATTGCCTGCCCTTTCTGCCTATTGCCAACCACGCATCCGACTGTTGATTCTGTACCACAGGCGACCCCTGCCGTCACCACAAGCCAGTCACGTCAGGGGTAGCGACCTAGTAGACTCCCACTGCAAGCAAGTCCAGTCTGCCTTGCGGTGGGCTCATGTGAAACCCGGGGGCTTCTTAGACTCCACTCCCTCGCGTGGCTTATTCAACTGCCTGCGGTGTACTTTGACCAAGACTTCTGACATTTCTAGCTGTGTGACATGTCGCATTCTCTTGCTGGAAGATCCTATCTGCCCCAGGTGAGCAGTCCGCATGTATGGGTTTCCATGATGTGCAAAATAAGCCTACCTTTCATTTTACATCACAAGCACTATATTGGAGCAGTTTTGTCATTAAAGGGGTTTTCTCATCACTGGCTTCCATAGACTTGAGCCGTTTCTATTACAGCTTTAAATCCAGGGGCGAGTCTCTCTCCCAGTAGGTGGGTTTCCCGTCCCAGTAGGCGGGTCTCCCCGACTGAAGACTGGTGATGTCATCATTCTGTGTGAGCATTCGAAGGGAGAGGATGTCACAGCTCTGCAGGCCTCCTGCAGTGGTCAGTTCTCATGCCTGCAGAGCTGTCATCTCTCTCCCAGGCTGTACACGCTCCTTGTAATCAGAACACCTGCATTGTTGTAGACAGTTATACATACAGCCTGAAATGATAAAACAAATGTGAGAAATGCACTCTGCTCCTCCCACTATTATCAGGTAGGAGGTAGAGGAGAAGCAGACTGTATATCACTGTGTTAAATGGAGGGCAGGTGGAGCAATGTGTAAGGCTGTGTTATATGAGGGGACAGTGACTCTTGCAGCTAGAGACTCAGTAATTGCCTACATCCCTCACATAGAGCTGGGAGATGAGCATAAAGAGGAGCACAGGCAGCTTTCATTAAACAACCAGCACCCAACAGAGAAAGCTGTTTCACTTTCGTTTTCCACAGCTCCGAGGAGGGTATGCACAGAGTGCAGACAGCCAATCACAGCACAGGGGGCGTGCCCCAACAGCCTGAATTAAATATCAGCCAATCACAGAAAAGGGGGCGTGGCCCGAGCCTAGGCTGCAGGTTCAGGTGTAGAACACAGATTAGCTAATATCTGCTATACTAAATTATTTAGGTAATGCAAACCAATTGCAAAAGTGCTTATTTTTACTGTCCCCAGATATGTAGAGATATGTAGAAAGAAACCCCTTTAAGGACTGCATTTTTGGCTATTTTGGTTATGTGGGTATATGTCTTTCAAATTATCTGGTGCTCTGTAAGTATTACTTCATAGTCTGTAGCTGCTCTGACTTTAGGGTGTACTTACTAACACAAAGGAACCTAATTTTGTCACATTGTAGCTATAGACACAAAGGTAGTGTTCATTTGCACATAAGGAGTGTGACCCCTTTTTGTGCAAGCATTGTTATTGTTCCTTACATGCTCATTACCTCAATATTGAATTGGAGAATTTGTAGCCAATTGGTATATAATACTGTTGCCAATTTGCAGGGGAAACGGTTTAGGTTGAGACTTGTATATAGCACACAGATTTGTTGACAATACCATCATTTGCATATTTACATGGTATGTTTTGTTTTGATTTGCATTTTTCCATATAGGATTTTTGGTTCTTTTCCCTGATAGGGGCATTATAGGGCTTGTGTTCCAGTGTGGGGTCATCCCTTTCGGGGAGAGTGCACCACTTGCGTTAGGGTTTGTGGGTTAGGGTACGTAAGGGTAATTACCATTAAATATAAAATTTAAACTACTTTATTAGTAAAAGTTATGCTTTATCTGTATGGAACAGTTCCCTTTTTCCTTTCCTGTGATATTTGATGAAATTTAGAGGTTTCGTCCATACCACATTATGGGTTCAATTTCATCCTGTAATTTCTCATTCTGTGATGTGCAAGGCTGGATTTATACCCAAATTAGGTGAGAGCATCTTCCACATGGATGAGTGACCCGGAAAACCTTCTTCTGATGAAAAACGTTGCCCTCACTGGCTTGTGTTGTTCCAGCAATGGTTGCAGGGTATTTATTCCCTGATATTTCTCACCTGACACGTCAATGTCTATCCATTCCATGAAACAGCAGAGCTTCAATTCTGATATAACCAGGAAAATGAAAGCTTTTTTTTGCTGATGCAGTTTGGTTAGTAGAAATGTGGAGACATCCATTTGCTCCAGGGCCCTATACACAGTAAGGTTAGCAGAGGTGCAGTAACATCCATCTACTCCGGGCCCCACATGCAGTAACGTTAGCAAAAGTGTAAAGACCTCTGTCTGTTCCAGGACCCATATGCAGGACTATTTGCTGTTGTGTCATAAATCGCCCATTATAGACATAGCAAGGGATATGTGCAGACAGCCTATCACACCATATACACCTAGCAAGCCAGTCCACCACAGGGAATTTCTGTGGATGTGATCATAATAAGTGATCCTGCTGGATCCATCTCTGGCTTTGCCCAAAGTAACTTAGCAAAAATTGCATGAGTTTTCCCAGCCTAAAATGAGTGTTTAAAATGTTTTTCTTTTATGGATTGAAAAAGAAAAATAATCATAGAAATTTTTTAATTTTAACAGAATTCTCTAAGATCTCTGAAGGAAACTGTATGTCCTCACTAAAATATAAAGTAGAAGACGATCTCGTGCAGCACTTTTCAGGAGCAAATCACAATAGCCTGAATGTACATTCAAAACATCACAGTACAGACCTGTCAAATACTCCCCCCAATCATGAGGAACCTTCTCCTGAACCACAGCAGAAACTTATCAGAAGTACAGACCTGTTGTATAATCCCCCCAATGAAGAGGAACCTTCTACTGACCCACCACTGATGGTGACCATGAGTGCAGACCTGTGGTATAATCCTCCCAATCATGCTGAACCAACTTCTGACCCATCACAGATGGTTATCACAGGTACAGGCCATAAAGAGGGAAAAAGCTTTCCATGTGGTAAACTGTTTGAAAAACGTTCAAACCGAGTTAGACACGAGAGAAATCACACAGAAAAGAAGCATTTTACATGTTCAGAATGTGGAAAGTCTTTTACAGTTAAAGCAGATCTCGTTAGACATGAGAGAACTCACACAGGAGAGAAGCCTTTTTCATGTGCAGAATGTGGGAAATCTTTTACACAGAAATCAGTTTTAGTCATACATGAGAGAATTCACACGGGAGTGAAGCCATTTTCATGTTCAGAATGTGAGAAATATTTTACAGTTAAATCATATCTAGTTAAACATGAGAGAACTCACACAGGAGAGAAGCCTTTTTCATGTGCAGAATGTGGAAAATCTTTTGCAAGGAAATCATTTCTCATTTCACATGAGAGAATTCACACAGGAGAGAAACCTTTTTCATGTACAAAATGTGGAAAATCATTTACAGGGAAATCAAATCTTAATAGACACGAGAGAACACACACAGGAGAGAAGCCTTATTCATGTTTAGAATGTGGGAAATGTTTTATACAGATGGCACATCTAATTAGACATAAGAGAAGTCACACAGGAGAGAAGCCTTTTTCATGTTCAAAATGTGGGAAATCCTTTACATTTAAAGCAAATCTCGTTACACATGAGAGAAGTCACACAGAAAAACCATATTCATGTTTAGAATGTGAAAAATCTTTTACAGATAAGGCAAATCTATTAAAACATGAAAGAACACACACAAGAGAGAAACCGTATTCATGTTCAGAATGTGGGAAATATTTTACACAGAAATCATAAACTAGTCACTGCATGAGAGAATTCACAAAAGGGAGAAGCCTTTTTCATGTTCAGAAAAGTGGGAAATCTTTTACAGATAAATCAAATCTTGTTACACATGAGAGAATTCACACAGGAGAGAAGCCTTTTTCATGTTCAGAATGTGGGAAATCTTTTACAGAGAAATCACATCTAATTAGACACAAGAGAATTCACACAGGAGAGAAGTCTTTTTCATGTTTTGAATCTGGGCAATAAATCAAATCTCATTACACATAATAAAATTCACACCGGAGAGAAGGTGTGATGTTCCCTAAGAGAGAAATGTACAAAAAATGTGAACTTTTTTGAGAGAAGTCGCACAGAATACGGAAAATGTTTCATTATTAACCCCTTACCGACATTTGCCGTACTCATACGGCAATGTCGGGTAGGGGTTCCCGCAAATTTGCCGTATGGTACGTCAAGGCGACTTGCGCGCTCACAAGCGGAGCGCGCAAGATCGTGGCATGAACCGGCATTTTAAAAACCGCTGGCATCATTTCGCATCCCCCACGGGCCGGAGTGGCTCCGGCCGCGGGGGATTAACCCCCCGATGTCGCGACATCGTGGTCGCGACATCGCGGCTGCGGGTGGCAGGAGTGAGCTCCGCTGGCCCGCCGATCCCGGCGCAGTAACAGCGCTGAGCGCCGTACTGGTCTCCTACCAACAGCCCGGATGCTGAATGACAGCATCCGGGGTTTGTCTGGTGACGTCACGATGCCCACAATGCATTATGGGCAGCGTGACAGACAGTTGTCATGGAGACCAGCATACAGCTTATAGCTGTATGCTGATCTCCTATTGCATGAACCATCTGACGATCGTTCATGCAATTCCCCCCTGGGGAAAAGTGTAAAAAGTAAAACCCAAACACACAAAATACAATAAAAAAACGTACATCGCCCTTTTCCCCTTAACAAACGGCCCAAAAAAGATCACAAATAAATAAAGTACCCATATTTGGTATCACCGCGTGCGTAGCGACCCACCCTATAAATCTGTCACGTTAATTAACCCGTACGGTGAACGCCGTAAAAGACAAAAACAAAAAAGTCACAGAATTGCGATTTTTGTACATCCTACAGCACATAAAATGGAATAAAAAGCGATCAAAAACTAATATAAACGCCAAAGTTGTACCAATTAAAACGTCAGTTCATCCCGCAAAAAAAAAGTCCTTACACAGCTCTGTATACGGAAAAATTAAAAAGTTCTGGCTATTATTAGATAGCGATGCATATTGTTTTACACAATAAAAACACTTTTTTTTCAAAAAAATTGTACTTTCAAATAAAAAAACTACATAAATTGGGTATCACCGTAATTGTCTCAACCCACAGAGTAAAACTAACTTGTCACGGATACTGCATGGTGAACGCTATTAAAAATAAAAATAAAAAACACTGCTAGGATTGCAGTATTTTCTTCACCCTGCCTTCCAAAAAACGGATTTAAAAGCGATCATTAAGTCTTGTCCCCCTCAAAAATGTTACCAATAAAAACGTCAACTCATCCCGCAAAAAAAAAGTCCCTATACAGCTCCATAAACAGAAAAATAAAAAAAGTTATGGCTCTCAGACTGCGGTGATGCAAAAACGTGTTTTCCTTTTCAAATAAAAGTGTTTTTATTGTGTAAAAGCAGTAAAACATTAAAAAAATATACAAATGTGGTATCGCTGTAATCGTATCAACCTGCTGAGGAAAACTAGCATGTCATTTATACCGCACAGTGACCGCTGTAAAAAATAAAAATAAAAAACACTACCAGGATTGCTGTATTTTGTACAAAATGCCTCACAAAAACCTTAATAAAAAGTGATCAAAGCATCACATGCCCCCCATAATGGTACCAATAAAAACATCAACTCATCTCATAAAAAACAAGCCCACAAGCAGCTCCATATGCAAAAAATTAAGAAAGCTATGGCTGTCAGAATAGGACAACATAAAAACGCAACTTTTTATAAAACTCGCTTCTATTGTGTAAAAGTTAAAAAAACATAAAAAACTATATAAAATTTATATCATTGTAATTGTACCGAACATCATAGTAAAGTTATCCCGTCATTTATCCCTTATGTCGAATACTGTAAAAATGAAGCCCAAAACAATGGCGGAACTGTGTTTCCCCCCTCCATTTCCATGGCCCAATGCTAAAAAAAACTACGGAACACCTGTGCACCCAAAGTGCACAATACACCCTTAGATGAGATCCCTGAGGGGTGTTGAATCCAAAATAGGGAAACTTCTGGGAGGTTTCACCTGTTCAAGTACTTTGGGGGCTTTGCAGATGCGCCATGGCCCCACCAATATCTGTGCGCCAAAAGCCAAATAGCGCTCCCTCCCTTGTACCCCCTGCCATGCGCCAAAACAGCAGTTTACACCCACATGTAGGGTATTGCCGAACTTGGAAGAAATTGCGTAACACAATTTTGGGGCTTTTTTTCCAAGATTCCTTGTAAAAATTAAAAATTTTCTGCTAAAATTGCAGATTATTGGAAAAAATATATATTTTTTTATTTTCAGAGCCGAACGCTAAAAAATTTGTGAAGCGCCTGTGGGGTCAATATACTCACTACACACCTGGATATATTCCGTAAGGGGTGTAGTTTCCAATATGGGGTCCGGAAGTAGGTAATGTTTGTGGATATTTTGTGAACTATTTAAGGTGGTGATTCCCATAACTTATGGCCCTCTCTAACATCAAGGACATGGGGGACCTGAACTATCGGAGTTAAACAAACACGCGAGTATCATTCTTCCTTTTCTCTTGCATGGTTGTGGATTTCTTTTTTGGATATTAGTATATTGGGATTTGTTTTTGCTATAACCATTGACCCTGATGAACCCTTCTAATTATAGGGGGAAACGCGTTGGTCTGGGGTATTTTGGCATTATATAGGAGGGTGTTTTCATATGTATGTCACCCGTCCCTTTTTTGGTATCTATAGCTATATCTTATACCATAATACAATATAGGTGCGTATTAGTCCATTGCATATTATTAGGTACGTGTTTGCATATATATTTTTTCTATGCTTGTGCTATCAATAGCCATTTTATCCAGTTTTTTCCGGGCTTGGGGTATTTCATCAGTAAATAGTTTTGAGATGGTGTATCTATATCTCGTTTTTTGTATGCAATAAGTGATTTTTTATACCCCTATTATAAGCATAGATTTTGGTGGTTTTCTCACTGATATCTCTTATATCTATATTGGTAGGAGTTACCCTATTTTGTGTTATTGCTTCTAATGTATTTGTGGCATTTTCACTATTAGGATATACAATAGGGTTTAGTAGGGACTGTCAGTAAGGGACAGGTTCCGGGTAGGGGCGCCCTTATTGGGGCGAATACCTTACATGTGTCTTGGTTAGGGTAGGGTATTTGTAGTTTTGTGAGGGTTGTAACAGGGTTAGTATAGTATTTTATCCATTATTCTAATAAAAATTTGTTCTTATGTATCTAGTTGCTAAGTGATTTAGATGGTGTGTTCTTGTCTTTTTAGGGGTATTTATTAAGTTTTGGAACCTTAGGGTGTCCGCAAACCTGAAATGGCCCCTAAATAAAATTGTAATGAAAATGAGGCCCCAGAGTCCAGTAGGTGCTCCTCCTATTCTGGGGCTTGTGGTTGAGCCAAATAATGCACTAGGGCCACATATGGGATATCTCTGAAAACGGCAGAATCTGGGGAATCAATATTAATTTGCATTTCCCTGATCACATTTACCGTATTCTTGTCAATAATGTATAAAAATTAAAAATCTGCAAAAAAAAAGTGAAATTTTTAAATTTCACTTCCACTTTGCTTTAATTCCTGTGAAACACCTAATGGGTTAATAAACTTCCTAAATTCGGTTTTGAATACTTTATAGGGGTTTGTTGTTTCTTAGATGGTAAATTTATGGGGTATCTAATTACAGGTCAATCAAAGTCAGTTAGAACTGGACGGGTCCCTAAAAATATGTTATATTGCAAATTTTCTTGAAAATTTGAAAATTATATTTAAATTTTTATAAGCCCCCTAATGTCGTAAAAAAAAAAAAAAAAAAAAGACATTTAAAAAAATGATGCCAAACTACAGCAGACATATGGTAGATGCTAGTTATAAACTATTTTGAGTGGAATAACTATCTGTCTTACATGCAGAAATGTTTGAAATTGGTAAATTTTTCACATTTTTCACCATAATTTGTATTTTTCACAAATAAAAAATCTTTTTTTGGACCAAAATTTCTTACTTCTTATAGCACAATGTGTCACGAGAAAACAATCTCTGAATCCATGGATAGGTTAAGTGTCAAAAAGTTATTCTCACATAAAGTGACACATGACAAATTTCAAAAATAGGGCTGGGTCAGTAAGGCCAAAACTGGCTCCGGCGGTAAGGGGTTAAAGAAAACCTTTGATGTTCCAACACCTGAGATTGTTCACGGATATTAACTAGTCAATAACAGTGTGTAACCCCTTCCAGACATTGGATGTACCTGTAAGTCCTAGGGGAAGTGACTTCCATAAATGGACATCAGGCACGTCCGGGGCACTGATCGAGCTCACATGCGGGGCCCGCATACGCAGCATGGAACCAGCTGTATTTTTACAGATGGCCCCATGCTATGTCACCCACAACCGGAGCTTACTCATAATTGCGATCATGGCAGCTATGGGAAAGAAACAGGGAGGGAGCTCCCTCTGTCTCTATTGGCATTGCCACAATATAATTGTGGCGGCCGATGGTTTCCCTAGCAACCCGGAAGCCTAACAAATGCTTCCAGGCTTCCTGTGACGTCAATATGCCCGGTAGTGCCATGTGGGTATGGCCAAGGAAAAGTGATTGACAGTTACTATGGATACCAGTACTGATATCCATTGTAACAGTGATCTGAAGATCACTAATACAAGTCTTATATAGGGATAAGTATAAAAAAAATAAAAAATTTGCAAGAATTAATTAAATTAAAAACACGTGAGCTGCCCTTTTCCCCTCTACAAATGCCGGTCGGTCCCAAAAAAGATCAAAACTAAAGTGCGCATATTTGGTATCACCGTGTGCATAACAACCTCACCTATAAATCTGTCATGGTATTTAATCTGCACTCTGAACACCGAAATTTTTTTTTTTAAAAACTCACAGAATTGTGTTCATCATGCAGAACATAATAAATGGAATAAAAAGCGATCAAAAAGTCACATAAAACGTCAAGATGGCACCAATGAAAATGTTTGTTCATGCCACAAAAAAACTTCTTACATAGCTGTCTATACAAAACAAATTAAACAGTTATGGCTATCAGAAGATTGTGATGCAAAAATCTTGTTCTACACAATAAAAACACTTTAAAAAAAATGAAAGTTCTTCAATATAAAAATGACTGTAAATAAATGTAAATTGGGTATCGCCATAATCGTATTGACCAGTGTAAAACTAACGCTGTGTACTTTCTCCCCGTTTTCATGGCCCAATGCTAAACCATACACCTGTGCGCCCAAAACGCACAATACACCCCTAGATGAGATCCATGAAGAGTGATGAATCCAAGTTCGGGTGACGTCTGGAAGTTTTCACTTGTTCTGGTACTTTAGGGGCTTTGCACCCAGCAAAATCTGACTTCCATAAGTCAAATAGCACTCTTTCACTTGTACGCCCTGCCATGTGTCCAAGCAGCCATTTACACCGACCTATAGGATGTTGCCAAACTTGAAGGAAATTGCGTAACAAATTTTGAGGGCTTTTTTCCAGGATTCCTTTTAAAAATGAAATTTTCAGCTCATCCTTGCGTAGTGAGGGATCATTAATTCCTCTGTCTGTTCAGATGTAAGATATGCTTTTATGTCTACTTATGGTTTTTTGTACTACTGTATTTTGGTGGGCCTAATAAAATACGTTTTATTAAAAAAATGAAATATTTTCAACTAAAATTGCAGATTGTTGGAAAAATAATTTTTTTCATTTTCACAGCCTAACGCTACTAACATCTGTGAAACACATGCGGGGTCGATATACTCGCTACACCCCTGGATATATTCCTCAATGGGTGTAGTTTCCAATATGGGGTCTTTTTAGGGGTTTATTAAGTTTAAGCACCTTAGGGTGCCGCAAACCTGCAATGAAATCGTAATGAAAATGAGACCACAAAGTCCAGTCGGTGCTTCGCCTATTTTGAGGCTTGTGGTTGAGTCAAATAACGCACTAGGGCCACCTATGCATACCAGTGAATATGGCTAAAATTGAAAATCTTCAGAAAAAGTGACATTGTGAAACTTCACCTCTTATTTGCTTTAATTTCTGTGTTTGTTGTTTTGAATACCTTGAGGGATGCAGTTTCTTAGATAGATTCATTTATGGGGTGTCTAACATGTAAGCCCTTCAAAGCCACATCAGAACTGGTCTGGTCCTTAACAAAATATATGTTGCAAATTTTCTTGAAAATGTTTAAATTTGCTACAAAATGTAACAGTCCCCTAATGTTCTAAAAAAAAAATTGTTTAAAAAATGATGCCAACATAAAGTAGACTTATGGTAGATATTCATTATTTACTAATTTGTTGGGTACGACTATCTGTCTTAAACGCAGACATTTTTACACTTTGAAAATGGCAAATTTTTCCAAATTTTCACAATTTTTTTTATAGCTTTCACAAATAAACAAGGATTGTTTTGACCAAAATTAATTGAGAAAACAATCTTTAAAAAAGGGGCTTGGTCCTTAAGTCCAAAACAGGCTCAGACCTTAAAGGGTTCATCAGATTTATTTATACCCTGATGTTGAAGTTTTTATCTTTATTCTCCTCACCCTGTGACTGGATATCATTTTATCTCACTAATATGTACATTAGGTTGTCGGTTTCTGGCTTACATTAGTACTCCAATGTGCTGGAGATGGTTTGTGCGCCTGCGCTGGTTTCTTATCCAGACATGCGCACTGACACTCCTGAAGTCAGCACTTGTTTGCCGGAGCATACCGGATGCACCTTCATTTACTTCCGGTTATGCGAGGTGAAACACAAGGAATGCCGGCTAGCTCTGAATTGCCATGCATCTGGAATATTGAATGCACGTGTGCGTTGGCGCTTTCCTGGAGGGCCCATGCACCTTAGATATATTAAAACCTGCGTGCTCCATTTTCTCTATGGGACAGGTATGATGCAGTTTCCAATCATGCGCAATAGCCCATAGGAGACGCGGGCTTGCCTCCATGTGGTGCCCTTTAGTGAGCAGATCTGTGTTGTCTTTCACATGTAGTTTTTTGATTGGTACCATGCTTATGGGGTGGAGCCTGCTGAATATAAATTAGGAGGGGCTCCTTCATTTAGTTGCCTCTCTGTCATCAAACACCTGTCTTGGTCTCTTATCTGTCCATCTGGATATTTATCATAAACACCACTGATATTGTCATTGAGTAAGTTCTCTTTTGTCCCTGATAAACCTTTTTAATGAAAGGGGAATGGTTGGACTTCTGTTCAGTTGGATTGCACCATGGTGGATAAGGTATTTTGATTGAGGTACACTCAAGTGGGGCCCCCTTTTCAGGTGCATTACCTCTATTAGGTTGGGGGAGTGTAAGGGAAAATTACTGCAGCTCCCTCTGGCTTTTATCCATATTGGAAGTAATTTGAATTGGATGTGCCTTTTACCTCAACAAAATGAATTATGGTAAAATTACCCCCTTTTTTTGTGAAAATCTACCTCTGATATTTAAATGTTTATGGTCACCTTTGTTGGAAGACTTTTGTGATTTGTTTTTCTTTTGGGGAATTATTATATTGATTTTTATGGAATTAAAGGTTCTATTTGATATGGAAATTAATAAATTCTAGTCATAAATTCTATAGTTCTGTAATACAGGGTTAAACGTTTAGCAATTTCTAATGATACACGTTTCTTCCATGAAGCTTGTGTCCTTGTATTGTTTTGGGAGAATCTCGGAGACTCCTATAAGTGCCAACAATGGCTTTTATTTCAAAATTACCCAAAGGGCAATGCCCGTCTAGATGATGAGGACAGAGGATAGTAGCCGAGTTATTCTGTTATGTGCAGTAGAACACTGACCTTAGATATTCAGAATCATTTGTTCATGCAGCTAACCCAAAAATTTGAATTTAATCAGAATAATTTTGAGGTGTGTTTTTAGTACTGCCAGTAAAGATGCTTATTAATGATTATTAATGAGGTGATTGTTATAATACATGAATAATAATAAGAGGTGTTGCTAACAAAGATGACTATAAGGTATTGTCCAATAACAATATATCTGTTTTGCATAAACCACTGAAAGTTTATAAAACTGCTTGCCTTACTTCTAATAAAGGAGAAAGGATGTACCCACATTTTGAAAAATGTGTCTTGTTCTTTTGATATTGTATGTACATTACAAACTTATAATTTGGACACGCACAAACAAAGCTGGGAGATAGTTTAGACTCCCATAACAATTTTTGGTGCCCAACGTGGTTAATTGGATGACTCTGGCTGCAAAGACACATTCCATTCGCACACAGATTGAAAGACGAAAAGACCCCCAGCTGCAGCAGATAAGGTAAATTTATACCTTACTTTTCATTTGCGTGATTCCAAGTTTGGGTGAGATGTTTCTGATAAAGAGGTTCATTAATCATTAATTATATTAATGAGAGCAGCAGATCTCCTTTGGCATAAGAACCTCAGGAAAATGCTTTTTTTGCGTTGGTGATGTGCTGAACAATCAAATTGAACAAGAAATGTTGTAAAGAAAGAAGCAGTTTGGTTGTGACAAGAGAATTACTAGTGCATATTAAAATGCGACTCCTAGTGGTTTTAGAGTGAAGCTTGTTTCAGAAAGTGAAATGACACCCTAGTGGTTGTAAAAGTGGTGGTTATGAGAGTGAAGAGAGGCCCTAGTGGGGAATTGGTTTAACTGCAGTTTTTGTTTTTTGTGAACAAGTTTTTTTTGTGAAGGCCTGATTTTGTAGTAATGTAAAAAAAAAAAAGTAATCCCATTATTGTTGTTATATGGTTGATCTCACACCCTGATGAGGGATGAATTTTCTTGTCTGGTTTGTGCAGCAAGGACAAGACCGTGCTAAATCAGGAGGGCAAGGAGTTGTGTTTTTTTTATAAGAAAAAGAAAAAAAATAATTTTTTTTAACTGCCCTATAGAAAAAAAAAAAAGAAAAAAGAAAATTGGAAATTTACATTACAAATCAGTGACACGAGAGAAGGGGTCTCAGAGAAGTGATGAGAGAAGCCAAAAGTTAGAAGATTACTGAGAGAGACAAAAATGGTTCCGGAAGGTAGATTAGATGAAGTGTTGTGGAGGAAGGTTCTAAAAGAGAAGTTGGTTGGAAGAAAATGATTTGTTCATTTAAGCACAAAAATGGAAACAGTGTGAAAACTTGTAACTACTGGAGATCTTTGGGAAGAGTTTCATGAAGGAAAATCTGTTTACTACATAGTAGAGAAACCAATGATACAAGCTCAGACACAGAGGAAGCAACAGCTCAGGCACAAGGGCTATCTCCTTCTGTGCCGGTTAATGATGCCGCCATCAACCCAAGAGCCCTTTAGTTCACATTTAGACATCTGTCCCTGTTATGGTGAATCAAAACCCGTTCAAACACTGTCACATCAAACAGAGGACCACATCATCACAACAAATTTAAAGGGACGGGGCCTGAGGGGATGGATTGAATTACATTGAAAGATCCCCTGCTCACCCCTGAATTTCCCCCACAATGGGCAGGGAGGGAATTGGAAACTCCAAACAAGATCAAGCCTGGGGGCAAACCCAAAATGAAAAAAAAAACTTTTTGTCATTTAATTTATCAAAACAGATTCAGACCCGGAGGTTGTTCCAGATAGACAGCTATCACAAGAAGACAAAAAGGCCAATGTCAACAACACCTTAGATACAAGAAGACATTCAGTCAGACAGTGAGAAATGCCTACAATACTCAAGGGTGACACAGACATGTTTCGAGGGGGGAAATTCATCATTACTCCAAACCAACCCCGTTTCCTGACCCTCAACAGGTGGTGTGTCCCAAAGAGTCAGATAACTCCAGTAACATCAGAAATGACACCACCAGCTCCTGGCCAGATTACAGCGCCAGCTTTGACAAAACCTTTCTTAACGGCCAGTCCACCCCAGAGAGGTACAGACCATGGGAACCGTCAGAAATGTACTCATTAGTTATTCAACTTCCAAACCCAGAAAAATACCCCATGACCTTCTGTAGAGCCGTACAGAGCATATACAAGACCCATCCTGGAAAGAGCTTGAAAATCTGGTAAATGCAAAGACAACTGATGCTTTCCTGCCCATTATACAGAAGGCCACAAGATGAGACAGCGAGGGGAAACTGGAGAGGAGTATGTGAAAGTTAATACAAAAGGGGGGAGAAGTCGTTACCGGATCAGTCTGTAACTTTAAGGGACATGACACAGAATAAGGGAGAATCAGTGGAATCTTCTCCAGGCTGCAGCAGAGGTGACTGATTTGGGGCACTCGTCCTCCTCTGACTTGTTACATGCTTTTGTTGAGGGGCTGAATAGACACATACGTGATGCTCTCAATATTTCCAGGCCTGACTGGCGCACATCAACTCCTGAAGCTATATCACAAGTTGTAAAAGGAATAGAATTCCTCCTCCTTCTCACCAGTGTCTCAGGTGTTTATCGCTTTCTTAGTGTTAAATGCAGAAAAGCCTCCCAACTTATTGGGGATTTCATGTTACCAACCAGAGAGAAACCAAAATCCAGTTCACAGATACAGACACAATGCAGTCACGGGCTTTAATTGCAAAAAAACTGGACATTTGAAAAAGACTGCTTATGCCCTAAACAGAATCAGAGGGGTTCAGCCCGTTCCCCCAAAGATCTGGAGGAATGTAAACATCCACCCAGGTGCACCTGCCATCCTCCTCCCCCAACTGCTGATTCATTAACCCCTCCCCAGCAGTCACTGCATTTGTCTGAACAGCAGAGAAATTCATTCAGTGATATCTAGGGAGTTTGCAGCAGGGTCCACAGCCGAGAAAAAGAAAGACAAAGTACAGCGTGTACGATCTCTTGGCCTTACTCCAAACCTCTATTAGGGGGAGCCCAGCTCCATTTCTGATGGGCACTGACGCCTCTGTGAGCGTTCATTACACACAGCACATGTTCATCAGTCTCTTCTTCCCAGAGACACTATTTCCTATGTGGGTTATATGATTGTCCAGTTTTCACGCCCATAACCTTCTCCTTTACACTTACTGATCCGCCCTCTGACTTGTTTTATACACGAAACTAATCATTTTATCTCTCCTGCCCTAGACATAAGGACTACAAAAACCCTTTCCAGCCTGTCCTGAAACAGAGACTGCAGGACAGGCCACGTTGTATTGACCCAATCTACAGCAAGTCAAAAAACCCCCAGTATGTCATCAGCCGACTAGATCCAAATTGAAAGACTAGTGATCACAGATAAAGCAAGGAGGCTCCATCTTGTAAGGGCTGTCACCGCATTACAGGCCAAGGAGGACTCCATCTTGTGTGGGGGCTGTCACCGCATTCCAGGCCGTGCTTGACAAAAGTGTAGACATTGTCTTAAGCTACCCAGTGACCGCTTATGCCCCTCATGACATATCTGCAATACTGACACACAGTGGCGTAACTACAGGGGGAGCAAACATAGCAATTGCTACAGGGCCCGCACCACTAGGGGGCCCCCGCGCGCCCAGTGAACTCAGATCTCGGGCCCTGTAGCAGCAGTTTCTTCATCTGGGTCCCCCGGGAGCATGTTCCCCGGCCGGCGTGTCCTGGCCCCCGTGTGAGTTATAACTGCTGCTGTGCCTGTCACCCCTCTCCATTCTCACTTAATCATTAGGGGGTGGTGAAGGGGGGGGGGTCACAGCAGGTGAGGGGGAAATCTGAATAAACGGCAGGGAGCAAATCAGTGTGACAGGGACAACGGACACTGATGTTCTGCTCACCACGCCCCCGTCCTCCTCCTCTCCCGTCCCCCTGTCCGCAAAGGGGGAAGAAGGATCCTGCAGATAGAGGGTGGGGGAAGACTCGGAACAGAGACAAGGGCAGCCTGCAAAGTTAAGAGGAGATTCCCGTGCGTACTCTTCAGCAGCGCAGCAGGTACAGACCACCAAACCTTGTGTAATAGTAAAAAGCAAATGGCAACTAAACTTTCAGAGGCAGCACAGCACCTCCACTCTTCTGTGCCTGGCTGCCTCAGACAGTCCAGTATTAGGGTGGAGGGGTTAATTTGGGGGAGGAGTGTGAATATTATAACTTTGTTTTATGAACTCCAGAGGGGAGGGAGTGTATTTGGGGGGGGGGGTATGTGTGGGGGAGGGAGGCAGCTTCTGGGCACCTGCTGGCACTCACCTCTTGAGACTCAGTGGGTGAAAGATGGTGGGACAAGAGGAGCACTGGTCTGATACTTACTTCTCTCACTAACAGAACTCCAGTGTCCCCAGAATTAAGGACAAATAACTCATTTCAACCAAACTTTGGCCTCAAGGGCTAACCCCCCGGGTAAAAGATAAAGCAACCCCCCAGGGGGCTCGGTGGCTTGGGGGACAGCTGTATAAAGTCGCTCCTCCGGAATGCCGCCCGGGGTCCGCCGGCATAAACAACATTCATTTGGGGCGGGCGCGGACTGCGGGCCCGCGCATGCGCCTTAACCCCGGGCCCTTCACCCGAGCTTCAAGGCAGCGCGGGGCCCGAAAATGTAAAGGGAGCGCTACCGCTCCTACTTCCCCGCGGCTTCTCTGTGTCACGGGGCGGCACGGGACGCATATCACCGCGCCGCCCGCGGCTGAGCAAAAAGGGCTGCAGCGCGGGCACCCGGGGAGCAGGGACCAGGTAAGTAAGGGAGCTTATTTTTACTCCCCTTCCTGCCTACAAAGCCCCCAAACCCTAAGCGCCTATCTAAACCCCCCCCAAGCCTAACCTGCCTATTAAAGCTCCCCAAGCCAAGCCTGCCATCAAAACTCCCCAAGCCAAGCCTTGCCTACAAACCCCCTACGCCAAAAACCTGCCTATCTAAAGCCCCCCTAAGCCCCTATCTGAAGCCCCCTAAGCCTGCCTATAAAAACCCCGCTAAGCGCCTATATAGCCCCCCCCTAAGCCGCCTATATGCTCATATACCCGCCTAAAGCTTGCCTACCTAGCCCCCATGAAGCCGCCAAACTACTTATAGGGGGCCCTATACTACCAAACCCCTGCCGACCTACCAATATGGCCCCTATACCCCCTAACCTTTTCTACCTTATGGCTCCCTAAGCTACCTAAACCCCCCCTCCCTAAAGGGGACCCATAAGCCAGGGGGGGGGGGCCCTGGAAAATGAGGATTCAATAATTTGTTTAAATCTCCAGGGACAAGTGGTCGGGAAGTCATCAGAAGGCTGGGCCGATCAAACAAAGGGAAAATCAACGACTCGTCAGAGAAACGTCACCGTGGTCCAAGATGTAACACAAACTTTAATCACAATCTGTGTACACGGGGCCCAAAAATGTGTTAATACTCTTCAGAGCCTGTGTACACTGGGTCTACCACTATATGTCACGTAGGGTAAATACAGTCGCAAGCTGTGTACACTGGTATTTTCCACATATGGCAAAACGGGAGTTTACAGTCTGCCCCAAGCCTGTGTGCACTGCTCACCCCTATACGGTCCTGAAATGAAGGTAATATACTCGCGAGCCTGTGTACACTGGTTACCACTAATGGGCACTGGGAAAGGGGTTATATACAGCTGCAGAGCCCGTATACACTGGGAATATATGGGCACTGTAGGTGGTTATACCTTGCAACCTGTGTACACTGGTATATACCACTATATTTCACAATGGCGGTACTATTTGGGCTTTGTGTACTAATCAGTAAGGGGAGTCCCCGGCAAGGGGTTTTTGGGCCTTTTCCCCAGCCGTTTGCGTTTTTTTCAACCGCCTTTAAAACCGGCCGAAAACTAGCACAAATTTTGGCTCATGGAAAATTGTGCAGCATCCCCCCCTGCACGGGTTTTCCGAAAGGGGGTTTTGCCGTCGGGGGGGTCTGGCGGGAAAAAATAGAAAAATTTTTATTTCCCAAAATAACATCTCATGGAGGGCTTTTTTCCCCCTCGCGGGAAAACCGCCCCTCCCCACCCCCCCGGCCGGGGGGGCGCCGCAAAAACCGGACAAATACCGGTTTTGGGAAATCATTTGATAAGTGTAAAAAATATCAGAAAGCGCTGAAAACCTTCTCTAAAAATAAATCATTAAAACCCCGAAAACGCGTTTGTCGCCAGACCGCGCTATATAGGGGAATTGCTATGAAGAATTGCCGGGAAATAAAGTAAATCAAATTGTTTAAGCCCTTCTGTTTGGGTCAGCAAACAAAACCGTATTTGCGCTCACCACCATTTTCCCCCCCTAAAACGAGAAAGGGACAGCCCGGGACCCAACCCCCAAACGATCCAACAACAAAAAAAAGGGGTCCAGCTTCAGTCGAGTAGGTAAAAAGTAAAAAATAACTTTTTTTCCCTCTCATTATAAAAACATGTATACAAAAAGTTACTGGAATACGGGAAACGCGTTTCGGAAAAAAAAAACCCTTTGGCTGTACATTTTTTTCAGATTGCATTAAAAACCCTAGGACGTCGCCCCCTTTCCCCCTTGGGTCCAAATAACGGCGCCTTTTTTAACTTTCAATCACAGAGCCGCTCCCAATTTTTTTTCCCCTTAGAACCTATGAAAAATTTCTCCCCTCTGTTTTTTGGTAAGCTGGACGAGCCCCCCCCGCTTAAACCCAGTCAGCCGTTTTTGCCTTTTTACTGTATTTTGAACTATCGCCTTGGGGAAAAGAGGGGCAATTTTTTTTCCATAGGTTATAATGGGGCCCTTCGCTCCAAATTTTGATTGGCAATTCCCCCCTCCATAGGTATAATGGGCCACTGCGCCCTATTCTGATTGGGTGGCTTCTGCCGACCAAAGAGAAAAGCTTAAACAATTTTGAATTACTGATTTCCGGGATTCTCTCTATTGCAATCCTATGGCCGGTCCCCGCACAAAAGCGTTGTTTGGGATTTAACTGTTTTTTTTTATGAGGGTTTCAGGGTTTATCTAGAAGTTTTACACTTAATAAAAATGATTTTTTTATTCATACTCCATCCGCCGGAGCGAGCGGAAATTTCAGTGCGCCGACTCTCCCGACTACAATGGGATAATAGCTCGCGCTTGATTGGCTGGGGTAGCCAAGCCCCCCATTCAACCAAACACTCTTTTCTGTATTTTTACTGATTTTGAACTGTCCCCCCTTTGGTTTTGATTTGGGCTAATTTTTCCATAGGTTTTAAAAGGGCCTGCGCTCCTATTCTGATTGGCAAAACTTTCCAAAAATAAAGGGGGTTTGTCGCTCCATCTGATTGGGGGGCTTTTGCCGACCAATGAAAGGCCTTAAACAATTTTAATTACGTATTTCTCGGGAATTCCTTATTTCATTTCCCTATGTAGCGCCTCTCGGCGACAACGGTTTTTCGGGTTTAAACTCTTTTTTTTATGAAGGTTTTAGCGCTTTTTTGATAAAGTTTTACACTTTAAAAAAAATTAGTTTTTTTTTTAATATCCACCCCACGGGGCCGAGATTGCATTGCGCCCCTCTCTCCATAGACCCACAAAGGGGGAAAGCTCGCCTCTGAATTTTCGGGGATACCAAACCCCCCCCCCCCAAATTAACCCAAACACTCTTTTTTCCCGCCTTTTTCTGTATTTTTTTGGAAAATGTCCCGCTTGGATTTTGAAATTGGGTTCCCAAAAATTTTCCATAACTTTGAATGGGTCTTTTTGCTCCTAAATTTTGATTGGCCGAAATACCAAGCCCCCGCTAGCTCAACCCAAACACCCCTTTTTTTTGCATTTTTTCGTATTTTGAACTTTTCCCGCCGTTGATTCTGATTGGGGCAATCGTTTTTCCATAGTTTTTTAAAGGTTCACGGGCGCTTCCTATTCTATTTGGGCCCCCTTTTTGCCAAACCAAAAGAAAAAGCTTTCCCGAATTTGAATTACTGTATTTTTCCCGGGGAAAATTTTCCCAAAAATCCGATTTCTGGATATTGGCCCCCGTTCTAAAATTTGGAAAATGTTTTTTTTTTTTTTTATTATGTTTTATTTTTTGAGGGGTTTTTGCTCTTTTCTTACAAGGGTTTTCCCCCCTTATAAAAGGGGATTTTTTTCGGAATCAAACTCCCCCGCTGCACGAGCGGGGCGCCGAGATTTCTGTCCGACTTCTATCTGCTTCCCGCAATTTTTTTTCCCAAACCTTTCTTCACTTTGCCTCGGCCGGAAAAAACAAAAAAAAAATTTTGACCAAAATAAACCCGGGCTGCTGTCAGCTGCCGAGCGCCCGCAAAACACCGCACTTTTCCGACCGCAATCGTACATGCCTCTGAGTTTTGAGCGCGCCGCGTCCCCCCCCGAACGCCTAAACCCCCCCCCAATTTCCCGCCCCTTCATGCGGGGGGCAGCTGAAAGTGGCAACCTGCCCTAACCCAAAACCCCCATTTCCCCGTGTCGGGCAGCGGGGTTCGGGCTGGGGGGGCGCATATAAAGCCAAAAAACGGGGGTAAACCCCCAAAAAAAACATTCGCCCTTAAAGTTGACTTGTTGTTTAAAAGGGATATAAAACCTTTAAATTTCCAAAAAGTTTTTATAACTTCCCATAAACATCAACCAATTAGAACAAACTTTTAGCCGAACCCGTAACGTTATTTCTTTGGGGGAGTTGGCACAAGTTGAAAAAAGCAGACCAAAGTTTTGCAAAAACCTTTTCTTCTTTCTTTTTGACCTCAGGGGCCCCTTTGGGCTAATTTTAAATGGAGTCACCCCAGAGTCCTGCCATCTGACTTTTTAAGTACCAACCCTTTTCCCCGAGAATGGCTGCAAAAAGGGGTGAATGTCCGCATCTTTCAAAAAATGCTGTAATAAAGTGTTTCCCCAAAACCCCAAAAAAATTTTTCCCCCTTTTTGCTTCTTTTGTTTTTAAAAAAAAATTTCTAATTTTTTCCACAGCATAAGCTCCCAGACCGTCTGAATCACCAACTTCATCGATGGGGTTTTTTTTCCCTTTAAACCATTCCCGAAAACAAACACCTCTTGGCTTTCCATTAGAAATATATGTAGAGTTTTAAACCCCTTTTTTGGGCCCTCTCACCCACCTTTTCCGGGAACCATGAAACAAAAGCGCGTGAGGGGGTTTTTGGATATTCACAAAACAGTTTTTGTCCCTAGCATCTGAACAAATTCAGACCAAAAAATTTTTTGTGTGTCTGGACAGACCAGATGCCCTTTTTTTTAAAACCCCGTGAGAGTTTTTTTACATTTGGGGGACCCCCCACAACTGGGCCGGGGAAAGGGTGGGGGAGGTAAAAAAAACCCATTACATGGCCCCCGTGCCTTTGCCTAAAGTAGGTGTCCCCCCATGCCTCATTAACCAAGGCCTTTTTTACCGAACCACCCCTCTAAAACCCCCTTTTGGTTTTACAGTTCCCGGGAAATCTCGT
>JAODAL010057521.1:0-22629 GCA_025379985.1 Phyllomedusa bahiana
TTATTTTTTTATTTTCCGGGCCACATGTTTAACCTAATCAATAAAATCAGAATACCCCGTTAAGGTAGGACAGTTTGTAGGAAAGTACAGCCATTTTGAGAATTTTTTTCTTATTTTACAGCACAATTTAGTTATTGGGGATATGATGCCACACAGTTACTGAAGAATACAATGAAAGTAACTGTTAATTATAAACAGTTCACAGTATGTTGTGTTATATCAAATACTCAAGAAGATAATTTGACAATGTACATGTGACTACACATGGTTTGATGACAGAACTGATGACAGAGTACACAATACACACACTAAATTAACAATTTATTTTTTAGATCAAAGGACAGAATAGTTCAGTTCTTAAAAGAGATGGCACATCCTCCGCAATGCCACTTCCTTGATATTATTTAGAAACGTTTTCTTTTATGTGTATAACACAACTCTGCATATTTAAATAAATGTTTGCTCCCTTCCTGTTCATCAAACCTACTTTGAAGTAGAGTTGAACATGGTTGAAAAAGAAAATATAATTTTTAATATTATATATATATATATATATATATAACATATATAATATATATATATATATTACACACAAAATATTTTACTTTCTTATATATAATATTATATATTATTTAAATATATTTATTTTAAAAAATTTAATATTTATATTATATATATATATATAATATATATATATATTGTTTTTGTAATTATTTGGTTTTCTAATGACTTTTCATAGGGAGCATCGGTAGAAACTTTTATACAGCGTGCCAGTTAACCCAAGACAAGTTCTGCGTAGATTTTTATATAGTTTGCTGGCCCTTACACAGAATATGGTTTAGTCCGTCTGCATCAGAATCCATAAGTGCAAGAGAAAGAATAAAAATGCAACACTCACCATATTTAAAAACACTTTCTTAATTTCATTGATCTAAAAATGAGCAGCATAAGGGTATGTTCAGACGGTGTATTGCAGGTGTATTTCAGCACGCGCTGTGTGGCTCCTTTTGCTTCAGAAGTATGCACTGGCCAGCGCTTACTGCTGACATGCTTCCACTGACATTCACTTTCTCCGGCAGGTAATCATAGATCTCAATGAGAGCTATGAATTACCATATTTCCAGGGCATAATTCGGAATTACACCCCACAAATATGCCGTGTGAACATACCCTAAGGATATACACATACTGGGCAGCAGCTGTTTTACACTATCTATGCTTCTATCTGGCCAGAGTATCATCAACTTTGTTAGTTACATCTTATGTATATTGGTAGGTTATATGCTGCTAATGGTTTTATTTGCATTTCATTTAATTGGAGCCTGTTAAGTTTCTTTAGCTGATCTCACTTAGGGCAGCATAAATTGGTGAAAGCCCAGCTGTCTACAGTAGTTTGTCAATTATGCCATTAACCCCTTCCCAACATTTGATATATTGGTATGTCATAGTACTGCACATCATGAACAGAAGCTGAGCCTGTATGATCGGCGAATGGAAGCAGCTGTACAATATAGCTGGGTTTCCTGGGTTATTGGTGATCGTGGCCCATTAACTCCTTAGATGCTGCAATCAATTGCAACCAAACGTCTAATGGGAATGAAAACTATCATGGCAAGCCAGAATCCCAACAAAGGCTTCTGGGTTGTTTGTGAAAAAATTGAAAAAAAAAAAAGTAAATAAGTAAAAAATAAAAACACAGAAAATAAAGTAAAACGCACACTGCCCTTTTCTCATTACAAATTCCAATCACCCCAGAAAATTTTAAATAAAAAAGTATACAGATTTTCTATCACAACATTTGTAACAACTATAAATCTTTTTTTGAAGATCGCTGATACAAATCACCTACAGGGAAAAATAAAATAACACATGCACCGCCCTTTTCCCCTTTACAAACGCCAATCACCCCAAAAATAAATAAAGTACTCATATTTGGTATTTCCGCGTGTGTAACAACCTATCCTATAAATATGTCATGTCAATTAACCGTACGGTGAACTCTGTAAAAAAAAAAAGTCACAGAATTTTGTTCATCCCGCAATATGTAAAATGGAATAAAGAGCGATCAAAAAATCATATAAACACCAAGGTGGTGTCAATTAAAACATCAGTTCATCCCGCAAAACTAAAAAAAAACCTTACACAGCTCTGTATACGGAAAAATACAAAAGTTATGGCCATCAGAAGATAGCGATGCATAAATATTGTTTTACACAATAAAAACACTTTTTTGGAATAAAAAGTGCCTTCACATTAAGAAAAAAGATATAAACTGGGTATCGCCATAATTGGCTCGACCCAAGGAGTAAAACTAACTTATCATGGAAACTGCATAGTGAGCGCTGTTAAAAATAAAAATAAAAAACACTACTAGGGATGCAGTATTTCCTTCATCCTGCCTTCCAAAAAACGGATTTAAAAATGATCAAAAAGCCTTTTCCCCAAAAAAATTATAGCAATTAAAACATAGAATCAGCCCACAAAAACAAGCTGCTATACAGCTCTGTACACATAAAAATAAAAAAGTTATGATTATCAGACTATGGCAATGCAAAAATGTGTTTCCTTTTTGAATAAATGTGGTTTTATTATGTAAAAGCAGTAAAAAATAAAAAATATACAAATTGGGTATCATTGTAATTGTATCAACCTGCTGAGTAAAGCTAGAATATCATTTATACTGCATGGTGACCACTGTACAAAATAAAAATAAAAAACACTACCAGGATTGCTGTATTTTGTTCAAAATGCCTCACAAAAACCTTAAGAAAAAGTCATCAAAGAGCCATATTCACCCCATAATGGCACAAATAAAAAACGTCAACTCATCCCTCAAAAAACAAGCCCATAATTAGCTCCATATACAGAAAAACAAAAAAGTTATGGCTGTCAGAATAGGACAACAAGAAAACACAATTTTTTACAGACATATTTCTATTGTGTAAAAGTAATAAAACATAAAAAAAAACTTTATAAAATGTATATCATTGCAATTGTACCGAAACGCATAGTAAATGTATCCAGTCATTTACACTGCACGGCGAACGCTGTAAAATTGAAACCCAAAAAAAAATGATGGAACTGCATTTACCCCCTCCCCCCATTTTCATGGCCCAATGCTAAAAAAATCGATGGAGCACCTGTGCGCCCAAAATGCATAACACACTCTTGGATGAGATAGATCCATGAGGTGTGTTGAATCCAAATGCGACATGGCCCAACAAAATGTGCGTTCCAAAAGCCAAATAACACTCCCTCCCTTATATGCCCTGAAATGCTCCCAAACAGCAGTTTACACCCACATGTAGGATATTGCCAAACTTGAAAGAAATTGCATAAGAAAAGTACAGGGGCTTTTTTTTCCAGGATTCTTTGTAAAAATGTAATATTTTCAGCTAAAATTGCAGATTGTTGGGAAAAAAAATTCTTAATTTTCACAGCCTAATGCTAAAACAATTTGTGAAACACCTGTGGGGTCGATATATTTACTGCACCCCTGGATATATTTCTTAAGGTGTGTAGTTTCCAATATAGGGTCTTTTTAGGGGTGTTTATCAGGTTTTAGCATTTTAGTGTATTCACAAACCTGAAATGGCACCTAAATAAAGTCGTAATAAAAATGAGACCCCAGAGTCCTGTAGGTCCTCCTCCTATTCTGAGGCTTGTCAGAATCTGGGGAATCAATATTAAATTCCATTTCCCTGGTCTCATCTACCGCATTCTTATGAATAATGGATAAAAATTGAAGATCTGCAAAAAAAAGTTACATTTTTAAATTTCACCTCCACTTTGCTTTAATTCTTCTAAAACACCTAATAGGTTAATAAACTTCTTAAATGCTGTTTTGAATACTTTAAGGGGTGTAGTTTCTTAGAGGAAGTCATTTATGTGGGTATTTAACATACAGGCCAATTTTCATGAAAATGTTAAAATTACTACTAAACTTCTAAGCCCACTAATGTCAAAAAAAGACATTAAAAATTATGCCAACCTACAGTTGACATATGGTACATGCTACTTATAAACTATTTTGAGTGGAATAACTGTCTTACACGCAGAAATTTTTGAAGTTTGAAAATGGTAAATTTTTCACAATACTTTGATATTTTTCACAAGTAAAGGACTTTTTGGACCAAAGTGTCACGAGAAAATAATCTCGAATCACATGTAAAAGTGTCACAAAGTTATTCTCACATAAAGTGACACATGTCAGATTTCAAAAATTGGACTCTATCAGAAAGGCCAAAACTGGCTCTGGCAGTAAGGGGTTAAAAAAACACATCCTAGCAGGCTAGATATTAAATAAAAGGTGTTAGAATAACATGTCAGTGAATACAAACTATGGTAGGTATGTTGGTAGGTATGGTAGGCATGTTGCACCACAAGTCTCAGCAAGACCTGTTTTGTGCCGGCTATTGCTGTATGTCAAATAAACTTTTGCCACATTACTAATGAACCAGAGTTCCGTGGGGTGCCAAACACAGATGAAGGGCGCCTCAAACTTTAGGAACCATTTATGACCACACATTCACCACTTTCATACTGTATATTCAGGTGCATTTTTCACTGAAAAAAAGACGCAAAAAAATGGTCTTGACGCGCTTCATTTCATACATATTTACTATTTTGCCGTAGGCAAACTTAATCTCTATCAGTTCTCTTTCTGTTAAACACTAAAACGTAACTTTTCTTATATATAACTCTTAACTTCTATACACACTCTGTAAAAACCTGATCTCTCGGCTCATCATTTAACCATTGTTGCTTCTGAAAGAGGGAATAACTCCCTTTCTATTATCAAGTCTGGTGGAGCACCACCTATTAACAGGAGAGCCTTATATCTATAGCAAATTTCTAACTCCAGTAAGGGATCCCAAGCCTACCACCTGGCAGTCGTCCCCAATCTCATGGACACAGAACAAATAAGGCCCCCTTGTGACACCAGTGCAGCAGGTGACACTTGTAGACAGAGGTGAGAAATCACAATTTAAAACGTCATACCTGACCTCGCCGACATGTTTCGCCAGCTAACCTGGCTTCATCAAGGCATAGAGGTCCGATCACATGTGGTCTGAGCTCACTTCCTTTTATATCGTGTTAGGTAAACACCCATTTCAGGTGCTCACCAATTAGCCATCAGAGAATCCACATAAAACCCACTCCCCCTCCGCTCACCTGCACGCACACTCATAACAATGTCCTGCTAAAGCTGCCACCATGCTCTCATGAGCCAACAAACTTCAGACAAATTCACCATCTCCATAACGGGCTTGCGCCCCATCTTACCATGCTGCCCGCACCAACGCACTGCACCAACAGACACCTCAGCCCTGACTGTGATGGGCTTCCGTCTCACTTCTCTCATATTATTGCAACTGCGTGGCTCACCTAGAATGAACTAAGCAGAATAGGTGTCACATAACACAGCACACTACCAACTTTATCAACTCCCATCAGCCCCTTCTCTTCAATGTCTAATATGCATATTCATTGGGAATATCAATTCCATTGTACAATAGACTATTGTCATATTATCTTCCCATAAAGCACTTCTCCTATATATCTAATATGCATATTCATTTTGATAGAGCTGCAGGCCCCATTAAATACATGTTCCATTGTACTGTATAGTATTGTCTCAAGACTATTTTCATAAACCACTTGTCTTTTACATGTAATATTCATACTCATTTTAATAATGCTGTAGGCTCTATGGCTAGCCCACTCTCCTTCCCACAGTTTGACCTCACAACTTCCTCATTGAAGATTCTCTCTTACGGCTCACAGCTAGCCACCCAATTCATCAGGTCACAATGGGAGCATGCAAAAATATGGGAGCATGCAAAATATATCAGTATCTTCAACCGCCACTGCATCCAGTTGCATCCACTTCGCACTAAATCAGCGCTGCAAGCAGAAACAATAAATCTATACATAGATGAGTACATATAAATAGGTACCAATCCACTCCCGGGCCGCAGCTCGCCACAACAATGCGAGCGCACATCTCTTGCAAAAGCAATATACATGCATCCCTAATTTGTTAAATAGAAACCGTGGCCTCACGTGATGAATACCTATCATCATTACAGGACCCAGGGAAAATGAGGAAAAACCTAGAGGCAGAGGGGGAGGGGCGCGAGGGAGATGGAAGAGAGAGAAAAAAAAAAATGTGTGAACTCTGATGCTTCCATAGTCATATATTCAACTGTGCTATATCCACTTGACCGTACTTAATCACATGTATCATGTTTCTTCAAAAATATTATATAGGGAATCAGCAAGATCAAATAAATGCCGAAAATGAAAAGCCTTCATTTAGGCCTTTAGGTTTCAATGTATTGAGTCTGTGTATCCATCTTGCCTCTTCCTGCAACAAAACTACATCCAGATCGCCCTTTTTCTCCCCTAGCTTTTTCACACAGATGCCCCAAAATTTTAGCACCTCTATTTCGCCATTATGTACTTCCAAAATGTGTCTCGCTAGGGGGGTATCACCTCTAGTTTTAATAGTACTCAGATGTTTCGAGATCCGACGACGAAACTCCTGGATGGTTTTTCCCACATAGATCTTGGGGCAAGTACACATAGCCCCATAAGTCACCCCTCTGGTTTTACAATTGATGAATTGTCTTATCTCAAATCTTCTCTTATCAATGGGATTAACAAATTCTTTAGTTTTCCATATGAATGGACAAAATGAACATTTGCCACAGGGATATGAGCCTAACACCGGGGACTGTAACCATGTTTTTTTGCCATCCCCCTCAAAATGACTATGTACAAATTCATCCCTAAGATTTTTTCCTCTTCTATAAGTGACACTAGGGTATTTAGGAATCACCTCAGAGAATACTGGATCTGCCTTCAGAATATGCCAATGTCTTCTAAGTATAACTCTCATTTCATTAGCTCTATCATCAAAGGTACCTATACAACGAATTAAATCAGATGAGGTGAGAGATCAGATTTTTAAATATTGTGTATAGAGGTTAAGAGTTATATATAATAAAAGTTACGTTTTAGTGTTTAACAGATAGAGAACTGATAGAGTTTAAGTTTGTCTACGGCAAAATAGTAAATATAGTAATTAAAAGTCACTCTCTGTTCTCTTGCGAGATTCCCAATTTTTGGGAGATTATGTGTCATTTCATACATGTCACCTTAAGTCGTTCCCTTAAGAAGTAACAGCTACCTAAAGTCCTAAAAATAAAAAGACATTTAAAAAATAATGCCAACATAAAGTAGACATATAGATGCAAGTTATAAACTATTTTGTGTGTATAACTAACTGTCTTCAATAATTTTCACAAATAAACAAGAACCATATCAGGCAAAATTTATGATTAATTCAAAGCACAATGGGTTGCATATATGAACACAGGCAGCGTGATGACGTAATATTATCGCGCCGCCGTGTGGGGCTTTAGTGGCGTAGCTACAGGGGTTGCAGCAGTCGCAGTTGCGACAGGGCCCCTGAGCTTGGTAGGCCCACAGGCCCCCCTCGGAACACATATGTGTCGCTAGGTCGCATAGACCCAGCAATACAGCATTCACAGCCGAGCTGAGGCAAAGACAGTGGCATGATACCATCACGCAAATGGCTGTACTAGGCCCTAAGCATATGCCAAGGATTAGGGCCTAGTAGATGCTGGAACTGCTGTCCCGAAGCGGGCAGCGTGTCGACGTCATGCCGCCCACTGCGGAAGACAGGTGTTCAGCGATGGAACAGCCAGGAGACCCAAGGTGAGTATTATTTTTATTATTTTTTCTTTTAATGGGAAGGGAAATCATATTCCTGTCTACCTTTCATAACTATCCCCATAAACCTGCCTGCCTGCTGTGGCTGGCCCAATCTACCTGCCTACCTACTAGAATGGGCCCTTTCTTCCTGCCTACCTACTAGAAAGGGCCCTATCTACCTCCCTACCTACTAGAAGGTGCCCAATCTACCACCTACCTACCATAAGGCGCACTATCTACCTACCTACTAGACTGGCGTCTATCTACCTACAAGAAGGGGCTCTATCTACTTATATGCCTAGTAGAAGGGGCCCTATACTGAAGGGGTACTTTACCTACTTAATAGGAAGAGTCTGCCTATGTATCTGACTAATGTTTAAGATCTAACCTACCTAAAAGAAGTGTCTTCCTATCCGCCTGTCTAATTTGGGATGGCTGTCTACTATATGGAGTGTGTTATCACCTACTGGTGGCACAAATAGTGGCCTAATAATCTAATGGGGGGGCACTTTGACTGTTTGGCGTCTAACATGTTTGTGTGGTAAATTCTGCAGGGATCCATAGTCGGGAGAAGTCATCATGGCGGTCTTGACCAGATGGAGAAAGAAAACTACTCATCAGATAAGAAGTCATCTGTGAGGCACTAAATGTAACTGCCCTGTAGTCACTTATACAGCTGCAGAGCCTGTGTACAACTTTTATTTACCCCTTTTTGTTATTGGTATTATTGGTCTTGGTTTACTGGTTTGGTCAGTAATATTCTGATGGTATTAGTCACTATACAGTGGTGATAATGTGGCCCTTGTACTGACACTCACAGAATACAGATAACTAGTGTTGAGCGATTGCGTTGGCTATCGAGATTGAGCGATAGTCGATAGTCGGCCGCTATCGATAAGGTTTTTCGATAGTGAGCATCGATTATGAGCGATTACCATTAAAGTCTATGGGAGAGCAACAACACCTTCATTATTACACCCCAAACAAGGCTGGAGAAGCTGAAATTAACATCCACAACAGTCAAATGGATACGTGCTACATCTTAGGCAACACACTTAGGTTATAAAAGTCACAGAACCTTTCAATTCACCTGTGGTGAAAAATAAAAATTGCTGTTTTAAGATTTACGTGGATGCTGCGTCAATGAACAAAGCTGGGTGCGCAAAAGTCAAAAAACACGTATCTGTTATGTTTTCGTATAATACACGGTATTTTTTGCACCTTTCAATTCACCTGTGGTGACTATAGAATTGCTGTTTTAAGATTTACGTGGATGCTGCGTCAATGAACAAAGCTGGGTGCGCAAAAGTCAAAAAACACGTATCTGTTATGTTTTCGTATAATACACGGTATTTTTTGCACCTTTCAATTCACCTGTGGTGACTATAGAATTGCTGTTTTAAGATTTACGTGGATGCTGCGTCAATGAACAAAGCAGGGTGCGCAAAAGTCAAAAAACACGTATCTGTTATGTTTTCGTATAATACACGGTATTTTTTGCACCTTTCAATTCCCCTTTGTGGTGAATATAGAATTGCTGTTTTAAGATTTACGTGGATGCTGCGTCAATGAACAAAGCTGGGTGCGCAAAAGTCAAAAAACACGTAACTGTTATGTTTTCGTATAATAAACGGTATTTTTTGCACCTTTCAATTCACCTGTGGTGAATATAGAATTGCTGTTTTAAGATTTACGTGGTTGCTGCGTCAATGAACAATGCTGGGTGCGCAAAAGTAAAAAAAACACGTAACTGTTATGTTTTCGTATGATACACGGTATTTTTGGCAACAAACAACCTGTGCTGACTACAAGATTGCTGGATTGTAATTTAACTGCAAGGTGGATATATCAACAGTCACAGGTGTAATGGGTAAAATTAAAATGAACACATATCTGAAATGTATACTGATAATAAAAGTGGAGTTTTGCACCTAACAAAGAGACCTGCAGTTACTAGAAATGATGTGTATCCAATATAAGTTCAGGCTGCCCAATATCCAGGGAAAAATTTCAATAGCAAACTGTTAATAATAAAGATATTCCACCACAATGTCTACACTAAGTCTTGGTGAAATTTATCCTGTGTTATTTATAGTTAGAGCTTGTTTGTGTTCGCCCGCGGGGCCCCCCCCCCCCCCCCGCTCCCACCGCCGTGAATTTACAGCGGTAGATGCTGCTTTAAAATTCTCTAGCTAACTACATAAAATCTTCAAATCTCTAATCTAACTAAATTGGAAGGATCACAGCTAATAGTAGAGGTTTCTCTGTGCAGAAATAGACTAATTTCGCTGAGCTGTTTGGCCACAGGCAGAGCGCAGGTCCTATCCCTATGAGACGCTGAGAGACACTGAGGCTGAAACAGGAAACGCTGTTCTATGTAAAATGAGGTCATGTGATTTTTCCAGCCAATCGCAACCATACACATCCCAGTCATGACGTCACACCCACATCTCACCCTTCTCTATTCGGTAATCTGATTGCTGGCCGCCAAATTACAGGAAGCGCCGAAAAAGGCGCGATCTTAATAGATGATGCTCAGATTTTAACCTTAATTATCGCATGATCTGGAAATTTCGATCACCATAAAAACCTTGCCGATTTCAACTTTGTCGATAAAAATCGCTCAACACTACAGATAACATGCCAATGAACCTGTTCAGCATAAGCTCCAACAAAAACTAAATCCATAAAGCAGAAGGCACAATTGCAACTTTTTTGTGTTCACCACACAACAATTTTTTTCGAGGGGAGGGAGGGGGAAAAAGGGAACAGATGCTTTGGCTAAATAAGTTAAATAACTTGTCCTTGGCCCCATTTGAAATGAGTTTTGGTCTATTGAATGATTCCTTTTAATAGAAGTACTTTTCTGCAGCACACTACACCATCGACATCTACCATGCTGAGTAGGAAACCTGTTGTTGAAAAGTATTGGTCCGCAGAATGTGTCTGGAAGTAGGGTGGCCCCAAGCTGAAGTTTTGTACCCGGGTCCAGTCTTTAGCTACGCCCCTGCTGGGTTTCACTAGGAGAAAGGTGAATGTATTTTTTTTTTCACCTAATGAGGTCCGACCTGCCTGGGGACTATCTACCTACCTGGGGGTAATTTATCTACATACGTGAGGGCAATTTACTTACCTATCTAAGGGCAATTTACCTATCTACCTGGGTCAATCTACATACCTACCATGGGCCTAAATACTGCCTACCTACCTAGGGGAAATCTACATACCTACCATGGACCTAACTACTACCTTCCTACTTAGGGGCAATCTACCTACATATGTGGTGCTGTACTGCTACCTGCCTAGCTACCTACCTAGGACCAATCTAATTACCTACCTACCTATGGCCTAACTACCTACCTGGGGCCAATCTTCTACCTAAATACCTGGGGCTTAACTGCTGCCTACCGACCTGGGGCTTATCTTACTACCTACCTGGGGGCCTACCTACTTTAGGTCTACCAACCTACCTACCTTGGGGCCATCCACCAACCTGCTTAGGGCCTACCTATCTACTTAGGGTCTACCTACCTACCTGAAGCCTTGTCCGTTTATCTATCTATCTCCCTAGGGCTTACCTACCCACCTACCTGAAGCCCCTAATTTAGGGGACTACTTATCTAAAAGGGGGTCTACCTGTCATACTGCCATAGGCATTATATATAGCCATCAGCCAAATGCTGATTAGTGTTTCTGTATTTTACAGGTTTCCTCTCTGGATTACGTCGAACCAGTGTTGGATCCATTACTTCAAGAAAATGGTCAGCGAGGAATGTTGTCGAGGAGTGTTTAAATAAAGTGTTTTTGTGTTGTTTTGGTGTATTTTACCACTATTTTTTCAATGTTAGTAATAGATGTGTCTGACATGTCTCTCTATTACTAGTGTTGTGGCTTGGTGTCAGCCAATGGTGTTTTTTTTGCACCACAAGGCTGACATCATGAGCTAGCACTAGTCACCTAGTGGCATCTGTCAAACACCTATATTACTAACACTGGAAATAAAGAGTAAAAAAAACACACGGACACAACACAAAAAACATTTTATTTAAAAAATACACTCCCTGACACCAGCTCTCCGCAACCATTTTATTATAGAAATAGATCAAATGCTGGTTCAACAAATTCATTATAGTCCAACAGGGAAATCTATAGAAGAAAAAAAAAAACACTACTAAAAGCATGACAGTTCTAAACTCCTTCCCCTGCATACCCTGAAGATCATGTATCATGCCTGCAGCTGATCTTCTGGGTGAAGGGGAAGGAGTTCGGACCATGCAATATGATTCTTAGGGGTACAGGCCAAAGCTGTAGCACAATCTCCAGAGGGTTAGTCCTCTGTTCCTTCTTGGAGACTGTGCCTCTAGGCTGTGGCCTGAACCCACTCTCTACCTTTGGGAAGTTTGTACGGAGTTGGGAAAAGGTAAAGAGGTGCTGGAATAGTGAGGATTCTAAGATATTTGTGTCCAAATTTGCAGGGACGAGTGTTGGCTGGGAAAGGTCATAATGGCGGTCTGGACCAATGGAAAAGGGAAAGTGAATGACTCATCAGAGAAATGTCACCCGTGAGTCACTAAATGCACATGAACCGTTATCACTTATATGCCTCCAAACTCCTCGAGCAGCAAGTCTACCTTCAACTGTCCTCCCACATCACCTCCAACTCTCCTCTTTACCCACTACAATCTGGTTTCTGACCCAACCACTCGACCGAAACCGCCCTAACCAAGGTCACCAATGACCTAGCTACTGCCAAAGCCTCACGCCAGTACTCTGTCCTTCTCCTTCTAGACTTATCCTCGGCCTTTGACACTGTCGACCACTCCCTCCTGCTACACATCTTCTCCTCCCTCGGCATCACAGACTTGGCTCTTTCCTGGATCTCCTCGTACCTTTCTGATCGGACATTCAGCGTCTCTCATTCTCGCTCCACCTCCTCCCCCCGGCCTCTCTCTGTTGGTGTCCCCCAGGGGTCAGTACTGGGTCCTTTACTCTTTTCTATCTACACCCTTGGTCTGGGTCAACTCATAGCTTCACATGGCTTTCATTACCACCTGTATGCAGATGACACCCAGCTTTATATCTCCGGCCCAGAGGTCACCTCTCTTCTCTCCTGGATCCCAGACTGTCTATCGTCCATTTCCTCCTTTTCTCCTCCTGCCTCCTAAAACTAAATGTGGAGAAAACAGATTTCATCATCTTTCCACCGTCCCCCTCCATCCCTCCACCTGATCTCTCTATCACTGTCAATGGCTGTACACTCTCACCTGTTCCGCAAGTCTGCTGCCTTGGGGTAATCCTTGACTCCGCTCTGTCCTTCAAACCACACATCCAAACCCTCACCTCTGCCTGCCGCTTCCACCTGAAAAATATCTCTCGCATCCGTATGTTCCTCAACTTCGACACCACAAAAATGCTCGTCCATGCCCTTGTCATCTCCGCCTTGACTACTGCAACATCCTTCTCTGTGGCCTCCCATCTAGCACTCTTGCTCCCCTTCAAACCATTCTCAACTCTGCTGCCCGTCTTATCCACCTCTCTCCTCGCTACTCCTCTGCCTCTTCCCTCTGTCAATCCCTTCACTGGCTACCAATAGCTCAGCGAATTCATTTCAAGTTGCTAACCATGACCTACAAGGCTCTCCATAACCTCTCCCCTCAATATATCTCTGCCCAAATCTCCAGATATCTCCCGTCACGCATTCTCCGCTCCTCACAGGACCTTCTTCTCTGTTCTCCTCTTATCAGCTCCTCACATAACCGTCTCCAAGCCTTCTCTCGCGCTTCCCCCTCACTCTGGAATGCACTGCCCCAACACATCAGACTCTCTGCCACTCTTACTAGCTTCAAAAGCAACCTGAAAGCCCATTTCTTCAGGATTGCCTATAACCTACAATAACCCTTCTGCCACTGTACTACCCCACAAACATGTCTGCCCCTCTCCTCCTGTCTCTTCCCTCCTCCTTGTAGATTGTAAGCCTTCGCGGGCAGGGTCCTCTCTCCCTCTGTACCAGTTATACGTCATTGATTGTCATTTTTGTACTCACTTGACATATCATGTATGTGACCCCCCTCAAATGTACAGCGCCATGGAATCAATGGCGCTTTAAAATAAATGTTAATAATAATAATAAATAATAATAATATGTGTGCAAAGTGTATTGGTTTATATTCAGTAATGATGTGGTGGTATTGTTCAGCAACTATGTGGTAGTGATATGTAGTCACGGTGTGGTGGTATTATTCAATCACTATGTGGTGGTGACATGTGGTCATGGTGTGGCAGTATTATTTAGTCACTATGTGGATATGTGGTCATAATGTTGTGGTATTTGGTCTTACTGGAATCATTGGTAATATTGGCCTTGTGATTCTGGTTCTGTAAAGTTATTTGGTAACTGTATGACCATTATTTAGTGGTTTTATACTAAGTACTTTGTGTTATAACTTTTGATATATTTTTATTTATATAAAATGTGTCATTCGGGGAGAGGGACATATATCTTTAGATCTTTTGGGCGAAAAGTGGTGATGAAACGTCAGTTTTGCGGCACATTAAATATATGTAAAGTGTGCCTGAAAGTAGAACCTTTCAAAATTCTGGCATCTTGTCTAGTTTGCATAGTAAAATTAATGCGCATTACAAAATCTAGGCGCATATTGTATCATTGCTAGCACATTTGATGCGCCTTTTAGACACATTTAAATGTGACGTGCCTGACGTATAATGAACCTGTTTTTGGTGTGTTAAACTTCATTTTTTGCAAAATACATTAAAAACATGTCGCCTTTCCTTTTTACTAATGGTGTTCTGTTGCAGTTAGGTGAAGGAGACTTAAAAGCCCCAGCGCCCCATCTTGATTACAGATTAGAGTGGTGATGTCATCAAATAGGTCTGCATCAGTTGAAGCGAGAGTGGTCGGGGCACCATACAGATGGCGGAGACAGGGAGACAAAGTGGACTCCTAAAATCTATTTCTCTGGTGGGCCCTAGGCACCTCAGTCCGACACTGTATACAAAAGAGGTGTTGCTAAGGTCTATAACTATATATGCCTGTATGTGTGTGTTCTGTGTATTATAAGGCTATGTCTATACGAGGTCCACAAGTCGTCTTTTCCATGATCGTCTTTCGGCACTGGTGTATTATACAATATGTTGCATAATATGCTGCCACTTTTAGTTTTTTTGGCGTATTCACATAAAATTCAATTGTATGGGTGAAGAAAAAAATGAGAAGCGACCGTGGTTTTTGCGCAAAACTTTACCAAAACCGCGGTCGTGCACTGGAAAATAGACAGACTCTTTCGGCCGTTTTTTGTCCAATGCATTGTAGCCCTAGCCTAACAGTTATACTGTTATCCAATAATACCACAGTACAAAGTACAACTAAAGTAAAAATATCACCATACTGTAACTGAACAAAACCAAGTTAACTTTTTTGCTCATTAATGTACACTCTGCACCCCATCTTGAAAGAAAAAAAACAGAAATGTAGATATTTTTGTGATTTTATTAAACAAGAAAAACTGAAATATCACATGGTCTTTAGTATTCAGACCCGTTGCTCAGTATTGAGTAGAAGCACCCTTTTGAGCTAGTACAGCCATGAGTCTTCTTGGGAATGATGCAACAAGTTTTTCATACCTGGATTTGGGGATCCTCTGCCATTCTTCCTTGCAGATCCTCTCCAGTTCCCTTAGGTTGGATGGTGAACGTTGGTGGACAGCCATTTCCAAGTCTCTCCAGAGATGCTCAATTGGGTTTAGGTCAATTCTCTGGCTGGGCCAGTCAAGAATGGTCACAGAGTTGTTCTGAAGCCACTGCTTTATTTCAGCTGTGTGCTTAGGGTCATTGTATTGTTGGAAGATGAACCTTCGGCCCAGTCTGAGGTCCATAGCACTCTGGAAGAGGTTTTCATCCAGGATATCTCTGTACTTGGCCACATTCATCTTTCCTTCAATTGCAACCAGTAGTCCTGTCTCTGCAGCTGAAAAACACCCCCATAGCATGATGCTGCCACCACCATGTTTCACTGTTGGGATTGTATTGGGCAGGTGATGAGCAGTGAGAGTTGACTTTGTGGAACTTTCTCCCATCTCCCTACTTTATCTCTGGAGCTCAGCCACAGTGATCTTGGGATTCTTCTTTACCTCTCTCACCAAGGCTCTTCTCCCACGATTGCTTAGTTTGGCTGGGCGGCCAGGTCAAGGAAGAGTTGTGGTTGTTCCAAACTTCTTCCATTAAAGTAATATGGAGGCCACTGTGCTCTTAGGAACCGTGAGTGCTGTAGAAATTCTGTTGTAACCTTGGCCAGACCTGTGCCTTGTCACAATTCTGTCTTTGAGCTCCTTGGGCAGTTCCTTAGACCTCATGATTCTCATGTGCACTGGCATGCACTGTGAGTTGTGAAGTCTTCTATAGACAGTTGTGTGCCTTTCCTAATCATGTCCAATCAGTTTAATTAAACACAGCTGGACTCCAGTGAATGAGTAGAACCATCTTAAGGAAGATCAGAATGAAATGGACAGCATGTGAGTTAAATATGAGTGTCACAGCAAAGGGTCTGAATACTTACGACCATGTGATATTTCAGTTTTTCTTGTTTATTAAATTTGGAAAAATATCTACATTTCTGTTTTCTTTCTTTCAAGATGAGGTGCAGAGTGGAGTGTACATTAAAGAGCAATAAATTAACTTTTTTGATCTTACCAAATGGCTGCAATGAAACAAAGAGTGAAAAATGTAAAGGGGTCTGATCACTTTCCGTACCCACTGTATGGCTTGATATTAGTCCTACATAGGTACTCTGCATGTGATTATTGTACAGGTACATCCAGTTAATTGTAGGTTACATCTTATCTGGTAATCTTCAAACATACAAAATAACATGTCATCAGGGCCGTTCCTAGGCCCGGGGCACTAAGGGTCCACACACCCAAAGGGGGCGCCGCCTGCCCGGGGACTGGCCTCGGACTCTGCGCAGCCATTGTAACACAGCTGTGCAGAGTCACTCAGCAGCTGCACACTCGCTGTGCAGCTGCTGGTACAGGGAGGAGGCAGGACGGATCGTTACCGTCCTGCCTTCTCCCCTTTATCTATCAGGGTCGCAGGGGTCGCACGGCTTTCACCGCGCCCCCTACGATGCTGGGTCTCCTCAGTCGGCAGCTCTGCTGGCCGGGTAGATCCATGGGAGCTGCGTGACAGCGTAAGCGACGTGGTGACGTCACACTGCTTACACCGCTCAGCAGCTCCGGACCAGGACGCGCGGACCAAGGTGAGTACTTTTTTATTTTATAATTAGCTACAGGGGCATCTACTGGCTACAAGGGGGCATCTACGGGCTACAGGGATATCTACTGGCTACAAAGAGTGCATCTACAGGCTACAAGGGAGGCATCTACTGGCTACAAGGGAGGCATCTACTGACTACAAGGGAGGCATATACTGGCTACATGGGGGGAATCTACTGGCTACAAGGGGGGCATCTACTGGCTACAGGGGGGCATCTACTGGCTACAGGGGGCTACTACCTGGCTATAGGGGGCTACTACCTGGCTACAGGGGCTACTACATGGCTACCATATGAGGTGCTATAGATGGGGAGTTTGTATATAGATAGGAATTGGTAGAGAAGTGCTGATAAAGTGAGGACTCTAAGATGTTTATTTTGTAAATTTTACAGTGAAGAGTCAGGAGTAGTCATGGCGGCCTGGGACAGATGGAGAAGAAGAAGAGAAAGAGACCAACTCTTCAGAGACGTCTCCTGTGAGTCACTAGATATAACTTTACTGTAGTCATTTATATGTCTGCTGAGCCTGTGTACAGCTGGTATCCAACACTGTATGGTCACTGTATGCCGGTAATATAGGTTGTAGTATAATGGTTTATATTCAGTAATGGTCAGTTTGTATTATTCGGTCACTATGTGCTTGTGATATGTGGTCATGGTGTGGTTTTATTATTCGGTCACTGTGTGCTGGTGATATGTGGTCTTAGTGGTCTTGGGATTCTGGTTGGTGTAGCGGTGTTATTTGGTAACTGTATGACTATTATTTAGTAGTTTTATACGTAGCACATTGTGTTAAAGCTTTTTGTTTATTTTAGATTTGGTTGATGGTGATGCAATATGTCGCATTATATTACGGACATTAGGGGACTTAGAAATTTAGTAGTCATTTCTCACATTTTCAAGAAAATTTGCAATATACATTTTTTTAGGGACCAGTCCAGTTCTGACGTGGCTTTGAGGGGCCTGCATGTTAGATACCCCCATAAATTACTTAATCTAAGAAACTAGACTCCTTAAAGTATTTACAACAATGTTCAAGACGTTTGTTAACTCATTAAGTATTTCACAGAAATTATGGCAAAATGGAGGTGAAATTTTAAAATTTCACTTTTTTTTGCAGATTTTCAACTTTTATCCATTATTCACTGGAACACGGTAAATGTGACCAGGTAGATGAAACTTAATATCAATCCCCCAGGTCTGCCGTTTTCAGAGATATCCCATATGGGGCAGTAGTGCACTATTTGGCTCAACCACAAGCCTCAGAAAAGGAGGAGCCCCAATTGACTCTGGGGTCTCATTTTCATTACGATTTTATTTAGGCGCCATTTCAGGTTTGCAGACACCGTGCTAAAACTTAATAAACACCCCTAAAAAGATCCCATATTGGAAACTAATCCCCATAAGGAATAAATCCAGAGTGTAGAAAGTATATGGACCCCACAGGTGTTTCACAAATTTTTTTTGGCCGTCTACAGAGACACAGAATGAGCTCTCTCCTTCTGGGTCTCGGTTAGTTATCGCAATTGCTACATCGCGATAACTAAGGGGTTAATCGCCTCCTTCCCTGGAGTGATCTCCGGTCGTGGCCGATGCTGTGAGAGGTCAGCTATAATTTAAAGCTGACATACCGCAGCAATCATGCAAACCTCTGTTTTAGAGTTTGCGCAATCCTCAGGACATATGCATACGTCCACCGTCTTTAAGGAGTAAAACATTTCCACTGGTGGATTGAAGGTGAGCCACCCAAGTCTGGCACCAAGGCAAATATATGAAAACTTAGGTTCACATGTATGAAAACTGACTCAGCCTAAGACCCTCTTTGTTGCCCATAGCAACCAGAGTGCCCCTTTCATTTTTCCAGAGCACTATATGAAATTAAATGGGCGCTCTGATTGTTTCCTGTTGAGTTTTAAACCTAGATAGTTTTCATATATGTGGCCTTTAGAGTGCTGCCCATTTACTGGATACTATTTCTACTCTGCTATAAAAGACTTCACAAACAGTAAAAGTGCACCTTGCATAGTTAAAGTGCCACTTTGTAGTCTTTTTTTGTGCCCCCATATAGTAGATAGGTAGAAACCAATAAGGTAGGCAAAATCAGCAGGGATCTATGGATTCATGTGCCCTAATTTCCTAGCACATGTTGAAGACCTCCTTGGACAGCCCCTGAAATCTGAAACTGTCCTGCTGGATCCAGGATGGTTGGGAAGTCCGCAGGAAGTTTAAACAGCATCTCACAAAAGTGAGTCACCGCTCGCATTTTTGTAAATATTGTATTATATCTCTTCATAGGACAACACTTAAGATATGACACTTTGATACAATGTAAAGCAGTCATTGTACAGTTTGTATAAGGCTATGTCTACACAGCACACAAAAACTTATTTGCGCCATGTTTACGGACATTTTGCTTTTACAGCGTTCAATTTTGACGAGTTATCTGTATTCTACAGGTTGATATGCATCCACCAAACATGTAGGGTTTCTGATATGTCTTGATAGCGTAAAAAAAATAAAAAAAAATTCCATTTTTTATTTTTGAAATTTGCTCAATGATGACATTTTCTGCCACCAATAATGTTATGTACTAACACCTACAGACTTGAGTGAGGGTGCAGTTTTTGCGGGCTGAAGTGCTTTTTATTGGTAACAGTTTGGAATGCATGCAACTTTTTTGATAAATTTATTCCAATTTTTAGGGGACATGAAATGACTAAAAGAAAACTCAATTTTGGCGTTTGGAATTTTTTTTCTTCTACAATGATCAACGTGCGGGGTAAATGATGTTATATTTTAAAAGATCGGTCTTTTTCGGATAAATATGTAACTTTTTTATTCTATTTTTTATTTGTAAAATGGCAAAAAGGGGGTGATTTGAACTTTTTTTATTTTTTTTATTTTTTACACTTTAAAACATTTTTTTTTTACTTTAACATTGAGTCCCCCTAGGGCGCTTCGCCACTATTGGGCGCAATCATTTCTACAGCCTAATACATTGTATATTCAATGCATTAGTGTGTACAAAGATGGCGGTTTCCCAACCTGGGACCAGAAGTGGGGAATATGAAAACATGGCGGTACTGGAAACCTGAACAAGGCTTCCAGCTGTCATGTTAAACGATCAGGAGCCCACGATTTCACTGAGGGCATCCAGATCGCAGTGAGGAACGGTGCATGTCAGTGATTTAGGGGTTAAACAGTGCGGGATGGCAGCAGTACCCTTCCTCACAATTATCGGCAGGTGTTAGCTGCAATTAGCAGCTAACAAACGGCGGCTATGTAGCAGGATCACGCTGCGATACTGCTACAAAGCCCCTTACCGGCGTCAGGACGTGCCCATACGTCCAATGTCGGTAAGGGGATAAAAGGGATGGTGGTCAGCTTGTCAGTTCTCAGACCATATGCTGCACACTGCATCAAATTGGTCTGCATGGTTTTGGTCCCAGAAAGAAGCCGCTTTGACAAAGTCTTGTGGTTGAATGAGACCAAGATAAACTTATGTGGTTCAGATAGTTCCAAGCGTGTGGGGCGGCAACCAGGAGCACAAAGAGAAGTATGTCCTGCCTACAGTCAAGTATTGTGGTGAGAGTGGTATGGTTGTGGGTTGCATGAGTGCTGCCGGTTGTGGGGAGTTACAGTTCATTGAGGAAACCATGAATGCCAACATGTATTGTGACATACTGAATCAGAGCATGATCCCCTCCTTTCAGAAACTGAGCTGCAGGGTTGTATTCCAACATGATAACGACCCCAAACACATCTCCTACTCACTTTTGTGAGATACTGTATTTTGGACACTAGGCAAAAATTCAAGGGAATCAATTGAGGGCAGCTCACCAATACCAAATCTTCCTGTTTCTGGTACTCATTGATCACATTCCACATAAATACATAAATCTCCTATAATATTCAGTAGTTGGGTGTAACGGCTCATGCTGCGGTTCGACTCCCAGGCCACAAGCACGTCCCTTACCTGGCTGCTGCTTATTCCCGCGCTGCGCCCAGTGCTGTTTGCTCACCTGCTCTTCCTCAGCAGATGCGCACCTCTGCATCTTCCTCCCCACTAGCGGCACGCTCACGTCAGTTCCCTGCAGTTAAAGGGCCAGAGCACAACAGGTAATATTGCTCCTCCAATCCCATTCCTGCAGGAGCTTCTTAAGGGCTTCAGATCGGGCAAAGGTGGTCTTCATCATCTCGCTGCTATCTGGTCAAGCGCTGGCCTGGGTTACCCCCCTGTGGGAACGAGGGGATCCTGTGACTGCCAACCTGTCGCACTTCCTGGCGGCCTTCCGTAAAGTCTTTGAAGAGCCTGGTCGTGCCTCCTCTGCTGCCAACTCGCTTCTCCGGCTCTGACAAGGGGATTCCATGGTGGGACAGTATGCTGTACAGTTCCGGACCCTGTCTTCTGAACTGTCCTGGAACAATGAGACTCTGGTCGCAACCATCTGGGAGGGGCTTGCCGGGTGCATCAAAGATGAACTAGCAGGGCGTGATCTGCCTACCTGTCTGGATTACCTCATCACCCTGGCCACCCGCATTCTCGTCCGTTTTGCGGAACATCAACAAGAGGTTCGCTTGCAGCATGAAGCTCTCCGACCGTGTAGAGTTCCTCGCTTGGCACCTGTTTTTCAACGGCCTATTCAACCTCTATCCGCTGGTTCCTGGGAAGAGCCAATGCAAGTTGACAGAGTCCATCTCTCAGAGGCAGAGAAGACCCGCAGAAGGCATATGGGCCTGTATCTATACTGTGGCAGGTCCGAGCATCTTCTGAGAGACTGCCCTATCCGTCCAGGAAACTCCAGAGCTTAGGTTTTGTGGAAGGGGCGAACCTGGTGAGAAAGCTACTTCTCCATCCCTGACCATGCCGGTCAGCTTAATCCTGCCATCTGGTTCCAGTCTTCAAGTGGCCGCCTTTGTGGACTCTGGGTCGGCAGGAAACTTCATCCATCCTTCTTTGGTCTCCAAATTCCAGCTGCCAGTGGTACCCTTGGCTCAGCCCCTCTCTGTTTCCTCTGTGAATGGGCAGGTTCTCTCGTGTGTCATTCGGCATCGCACCCACCTCCACCCTGCGCATGGGAGATCTTCACCAGGAAAAGATCTCCTTCCTGGTCCTACCCTGCTCCTCTAGCTTGCTTCTCCTGGGACTCCCCTGGCTACGCAGACATAGTCCTCATCTTGACTGGAACACCGGTGAAGTACTATGCTGGAGCAAACGGTGTCACTCCTCCTGCATCGCATTTTTGCCTCCTCCTCGTCTTGTGGGTGTGTCAAATCTGCAGCCAGCAGTTCCTTCTCTCCCGGGGCCCCCCGGCCCTACCAAGAATTTGCTGATGTTTTCTGCAAGAAACAAGCTGAGCAGCTGCCACCTCACTGGTCCTACGATTGCCCTATCGATCTTCAGACTGGCACCTCGCCTCCTCACAGTAGGGTATATCCGCTGTCTCGTCCTGAAACTGAAGCGATGTCGGCATACATAAAGGAGAACCTGGCAAAAGGCTTCATTCACAAGTCATCCTCCCCCGCGGGGGCAGGATTTTTCTTTGTCGAACAGAAGGGGGATCCTGCGGCTTGTATTGATTACGGGTCTTAAAACAAGA
>JAODAL010057522.1:0-22629 GCA_025379985.1 Phyllomedusa bahiana
AAACTAAAGAAAACATTTTGCTGGAGTTAAATTGAATAAGTCTACCTCTTCTGACTTACATACAAATTCAAATTAAGAACAAACCTACAGTCCCTATCCCCAGGCTCGGACTGGCCCACAGGTGAGTAGGGGAAACCCCCGGTGGGCCACAGAGCATGGTGAATCTGGAGTTGTTTTTTAACTGCATATTCATGGCAGAAGAGACAAAAAGCAAAAGCAGAGTATAGGAGGCAGGTACAGTCATTTACAGTAGCTGAAGAGTGGGCCTCTAAAATACATTCCACCGGTGGGCCCAGAAATGGCTCAACTGGTGGCCCCTAGACTCAACTTTACCTGTGGGCCATAGGTGCCCCAGTCCGACACTGCCTATCCCATTTGTAACCCAGGGACGGCCTGTATACAATAGAGGTAACAAAAAGGCGCGTTAAAGATGCATCAAAACCTGACGGTGACACAGCGACCCCGCTTCACTGTCAGAAGGGAACAATAACACACAGAGACCAATGCACTTTTTTTTACTTCTCTGTCTCTCGCCCGCTGTGGCCTCAGGTTCCCTTTTTGCTATTATATGCTCTCAATCCTACTTGTACCTTCTTGCTAAAAAGAAGGACCAAGGCTCTGCTGCAGGAGATCAGCGCTCCAAGGAACGAACTCCATCTAAAATCCTGCTCACCTGAGCTGCTTGTGCTATTGGTCAGGCAGAGCCGTCTTAACAGAATTATGGGCCCCTGGGCAGAGCACTGCAGTGGGCCCGGCCCAAATATAGGACATCACACTTGGCCATGCCTCTAGCCATCCCCAAGCACACCCATATTATCACACCACTTATGTCCAGCAGTCTGCAGCATAGAAGACTATTTGGCCGGGCAGGGAGCTTTGGCTCCCTTCTTCATCAAGTTTTTTGTTTGCACATCCTAAAAACACGTAAACATAAGCAAAGCCAACCATGGGATTATGGGTATGTTTCTTGTATTCCTAGGATATACATAGACCACCTGGGGCCCCTATACTTGTGGGGCCGCCCGGCAACTGCCTAGTGTGCCCAATGGAAAAGATGGAAAATAGGTCAGGTACCTTCAAACTGCGGCCCTCCAGCTGTTGGGAAACTACAACTCCCATCATTCCCACTGTTATAGATGATATAAAGGCATGATGGGAGTTGTAGTTTTCCAACAGCTGGAGTGCCGCAGTTTGAGGATGCCGGCTATAGAGGGCACAAGTCACAAAACAGCAAGAAGCTGCTCCCTTCAGAACCAAAGCTGCTGCTCCACAATAGAGTCTCACGGAAATCCTCGCACTCGAAGAAGGAATCCACAGCAGAACATAGAAAAGACTCGCGGAAACCCTGCAGAAAGTGCAGCGACCGGCGCTAATGGAGGATAGTATGAAACAGAATGTGACACTGGATGATAATCACTAGATACGTGTGAATCCTTGACACTTGTGACACTTGTGACACGTATGACACTTGTGACATGTATGACACTTATGACACTTGTGACATGTATGACACTTGTGACATGTGTGACACTTATGACACTTGTGACACCTATGACACTTGTGACACTTATGACACTTGTGACACTTACCTCGTGATTATTTTGCAGTGTCACATCCAGTTTAATACTATCCTCCATTAGCGCTGGTCCCTGGACTTTCTGCAGTCTTTTCAATGTTCTCTGACCCAGAACCCTTTGCGGCAGGACCTTACCTGCGCTCCTTCTATGGGTGTTGTATTTACCGTTTTGGGTCTCACTTTATATTCTTTCTCTTTGTATAATTTTTCGCATTTTATTACAATGTTCTCATATTAGTACAAGGATGTGATACATTGTATACACTATAGTGCATTTAGTCAGTATACACTGTATGTATTGAATCCATGTTGCGGCAGTGTTGTTGGCCGGGGGGTCGCTGTGTTACCGTCACTATGATGATTTGATGCATCTTTAATGCCTTCCTTTTTTTTATTTTGACCTGCTTTTGTATTTTAAATTTTTTCCTAATACATTTAATACAAAAAGAATACTGCACAAAATGCAATGGACCGGGCGCTCGTTCTTGCGACAAAACCTCGTGGAGGATAACGTTGAATAAAAGATTATATTTATTCCATATAAGGTGCAAAAGGTGTTAACCTCAGCAAAAAAGGGGTAACACACATAACGCGTTTCGTGCCCTGAACCGGCACTTTCTCAAATTATACAGTGTCACATAACAAAGACTACATGAAAAAAACACTCTTATTTAAAAAGAAGGATCAAATCTAATTGGTACACGTATTCCCCAATCGGCACTTTTATTACATTGTGCTACAGAAACTTTCCGGGAAACAGGAACCAATCGTAAATTTCAAATTCAGGGGATAGGAATAGAGATGAGAGCTGACCCTGTATCAGTTGAGACAGTGGCGGTTCAGGTCACGAATCGCGTTATGTGTGTTAGCCCTTTTTTGCTGAGGTTAACACGTTTTGCACCTTATATGGAATAAATATAATCTTTTATTCAAGGTTATCCTCCACGAGGTTTTGTCACAAGAACGAGCGCCCGGTCCATCGCATTTTGTGCAGTGTTCTACGTTGTACCCGTCTCCCATTTTTTGGATCCGGAGGAGAGGACCAAGCGGCTGCCGTTTCCGAGGCTCAGACAGAGCCTATGTAATATTCATATGAGTGTTGTGCCTCTAGAGTACCCCGCACAACGACCAAAGGTGAGCACCCTGGCAATTGTTTTAAGTGCTTTTTAACTGCTATAGACGGACTTTCACATAGAGCGCCATCTCTCTCCTTCTTTCCATTTTTTCTGCATTTAATACAAAAAGTTATATCATGGAGAGAAGGGGGGGGGGGGGGAGGAGGATTTTTTTGTCTCCTGGCACCGTTTAGTCTGTATCCCCTTTTCTCTATTTATTTGATGATTGTGCAGAGCATTATGGGCCACATGTATGAAAACTTTCCAGGTCTAAAATTCACTTTCTTGCCTATAGCAACCAATCACAGCTCATAGCGACCAATCAGAGCTCATAGCGACCAATCAGAGCCCATAGCCACCAATCAGAGCCCATAGCCACCAACCAGAGCCCACAGCAACCAATTAGAGGCCCATACAACCAATCACAGTAAAAATAGCGCCAATCAAGCTCAAGCAACAATCAGATCCCATAGCACCAACCAGAGCCCATAGCCAACCAATTAAGCTCATAGCAACCAATTGAGCCCAAAATAGCAATAAAATCCAGCTCTTTGCGACCAATCAGAGCCATAGCAACCCAATCAGAGCCCATAGCCACCAACAGAGCCCATAGAAAACCAATTAAGCTCATACCCACCAATAGAGCCATAGCACCAATAAGAAGCCCATAGCAACCAACAGACCCCATAGCAACCAATAGGCTCATAGTGTCCAATCAACCCAAAGGGCCACAATCGGAGCTCATAGCGAAAAAAATTTCAAGCCCAATAGCAACCAATCAGAGCCCTAGCAACCAAACCAGAGCCATAGCCAATAAGCCCATAGCAACCAATCAGAGCCCATAGCACCAATCAGAGCCCATAGCACCAATCAGAGCCCTAGCCACCAATAAACCCATAGTAAAAGAAAAAACTCCGTAGAAAAAACCCTAGTTTTGTTTTAAAAAGTTTTTCCCAGGTGTGCAAAAACTGGAAAAAGAAAGCGCAGCTAAAATCTTTATAATATACCACTCAAAATTCCAGTGGAGGTCAAGTGCTCCCTATTTTCTGCTGCACAAATTACGGTAAAGCTCCTTTATCGCCCATATCCTTCACCGTGGTGGTTCTGGTAAAAAGAAGCTCTCCAAACTTCCCGCCTTTGATGCCCAAATGGGACCCAAGGGAAACAAAGGGGAAAAGGGTATTTTAAAAAAAAAAGTCTTAAAAAAGTGGGAAAAGCTCTGAGCGCTAAATTTAAAAAAACGCGTTATGTATATGTAAAAAAAACGAAATTTTTTAACTTTAGCGCTCTAGAGCTTTTCCCACTTTTTTAAGAACTTATTGTTTTTTAAAATACCCTTAAAGGGGTTGTCTCGCTACAAAGAATAGCTTTAAAATTGTAGGGAAAAAAAAATAAAGAAATTTTACAAATATATTGCTTTGTTCTCTGTTTTCCCCCTAAGGGAAAAAGTGAATTTAGCCCTCCCTGGTTTTTTCAGTTCCCCCCAAAAAACCCAAAAAATTCCCCCCTGCTGTTTGTTCAATAAAACAGGGGTTTGTATCACACAGGCCCTGCAGTGCCCCTTGTGCTCAGCGAAAAAGCTTGATTTATGTAAAAATAAACGAACTGTAAATTGGGCTTTTGTTTTTGGGATAGATAGAAAATCCCGTTTGTAGTTTTTAGAAGCTAAATTTGATCTAATTAGCATCTGAAAACACGAAAAGGGATGGAGCTGTCAGCTGTATGCAAAAGTCAGTCTGAACCGGGAAATGAAGAGTATTTCTTCTGCATTCTCTAAACTCTGAAGGGAGAAATCCTTTAATACAATCAGAACCTTGCGACCAGTCAAGCCATAAATCACCAAACCATAGCCACCAATCAGAACCCCTAAAAAACCAATCCGGCCCATAGGCCCAATCAGAGCCCATTAGCTACAGAGCCCATAGCCCCCAATCAGACCCTAGCAACCAATCAGACCATAGCGAAAACCAAACAAGCCCATGCACACCAAGCCCCCAAACAAAACCCCTAGAAACCAACAGTCCCATAGCACCAATCAACCCCAAAAAGCGCCAAACAAAGCCAAAGCCACCAAATAAAAGCCATAGCCCCCAATCAGAGCCCAACAATTAGACCCCATAGCACCAATCAGACCCTAGGCACCAAAAGCCCTAGCCACCAATCAAGCCCTACAAAATAGGCCATAGCACCCAAACAGACCCATAGCACCAATCAGACCCATAGCCACCAATCAGAGCCAATAACCACAAAACAGAGCCCATAGCCCATCAAACCCAAGCCACCAATTTAAAGGGGCCCTAGCCACCAATCAAGCCCATAGCCCCCAATCAGAACCCATAGCACCAATCAGAGCCCCATAGCCACAATCAGAGCCCTTTGCCACCAATCAAGATAGACCGTCGCCCATAGCCACCAAGAACCATAGCCCCCAAAAAGCCCATAGCGAAAACAGAAAACCCATAGCCACCAATAGAACCCAAAAGCCACCAATCGAACCCATATCCAATCAGAGCCCATAGCCACCAATCAAACCCTAGGGGGACCCTCAAAGCCCCTAGCCACCATCAAAGCCAAGCCCCCCATCGAGCATAGCCCCATCGAACCATAGCCCCCAATCAAAACCCCGCCACCAATCAGAGCCATAGCCCCAATCAGACCCATAAACCCAAATCAAGCCCCTACCCCAACAGAGCCCATATAAACCAAACGAGGCCTAGCAAAACCCTCAGAGCCCATAAAACCCAAACGGCCCATAGCAAAACAACAAGCCCATAGCCACCAATCACACCCCATAGCCACCAATCAGAGCCCCAACAACCCAAACAGGCCCATAGCCACCAAATTTTAGAGCCATACAACCAATCAGAGCCCATAGCCCCCAATCAGAACCCATAGCCCCATCAAGCCCCTGAACCAATTAGGGAGAGGGGGAAAAATCCCTTGGTCTGTTCCTTTTTAAAATGTTTGTGGCTCTAACCCGGTTCTCTAATATTGGGGAGTCTTTTGGAACTATCATTGGGGCTGTCATGTGGGGTAGGCATCTTTCGTATGTGCCATGCCTCTTTAAGATATGGCATTCTGTATTTGGGATGGTAAGTTATGAATGGTAAAAGGTAGATTTTGACTCTTAGATTTAACAATTCCCAGATCCCCGGGCTTAAAGTGTTATCTGGATATCCTCGATTCCGACATTTTTTCCCGCATTTTTGCTGTCGGGATATCCTCAAATTAGGTTGGAGACCCAAATTTTTTGAACCCCATAATGAGATCTTGGGAGGGTTTCTTTTGGGCCCGTTTCCTCCACCACAAGCTCTTTTATTGAAAACTTTTTTTTCTTTTTCCCGGGGTTTTGGGCGGAAAAGGCTCTGTGTTTTTGGGTACAAGCGGATCCATCCCGGATCATTAACATTATTAGTTGCCCAATTAAATGTTGCTTACAAATATACTGTATATTTGGATCATTCTAGTTTTTGGGCCCTTTGTTTTTTCTCTTTTTTTCGGGACCTGATTCTGTTTCCCGCCCCTTTTGCAATCCTTGTACTTATGCATTATAATACTGCATTTTGGGCTCCTATATATATTGCCCAATAGGGAAGTTGTATAGTCCTATATTTGATTAAATGTAAAATATGTATATCGTAGATTTTGTAGAATTCTAATGAACGTATTATTTTTGTGTGTTAAAATATGTTCACTCTAGTTATTTATGAAAAATTACTTTCAGTGACTATTTTGAAAAAGGTCATATGACCGAAACGTCAATCAACGTACTATCACTATGCCTGTACATATTTAGTTTGAGCATGTCCGAAAAAATTTGGAAATTCTGCTCCCCATCAAAGTTGGTGTCTGTCCAAATTCCTATAGACTGTCGGTTTAATTGACAAGCACCCACGGAAAAAGTATTCTCTTGCGAGTCCCAGCCAGTTCTTACAAAATATATTGCAAAGGACTTTTTTGGCAGATTTTAAAAACATAAAAAGCACAATCCGTAGTGAGACAACCCCTTTAATGTCAGCATTTGTGGCTCTTGCTTTTTGCTGCCTTTCTCCAGGTTTTTGCATTCTCTGGCTATAACATCTAGGACCTCTGTGCATGTCAATACAACCAAATTAGTGATCTAATGGAATCACATCCCACAAAGTAATACTAAAACCCAAAAAAGGGAGAAAAATTATAGATGCAAAAAGGTTAAAACTCTTTGCATCTAGGAAGTCCCGGGTGGCCGAAACGCGTTATCACAGTTACTTAAAGCTTAAAGGCGCCTTCTTAAAATTGTTTATTTGGAAAAAGTGTTTTTTTTTTTATCCCATGGGGGTCCCCAAACGTGGATTTACTCTCAAGTGACGAGCGCCCGGCTTTTTAAAATCCGTTTTACTGCAATACCATTCTGAGTCCTTTGGGCCCATTAGGCCAGGACGACGAGGCTGCTGTCCCGGGCTTTTGATGAAAAAAGCCAAACAGGTTTTATGGTTTTGTACCTCTAACTAGATCGCACAACACCATCAGGTGAGCACCTTAATTATTTGATTTTTACTATACATCAGACGTACTTTCACATAGAGCGCCATCTCCTTTTTTCTTTTTATTCTTTACTATGCTATCTGATACCACATGCTATCGTGCACTTTCTCAGGACCCTACCCCCTTGTTCAGTGCTGAATTGAAAACCATTTTAGATGATGCAATGTCAATTGACTTGATTGACCAGAAAGAATTTAATTCCCTTTTTCCTCGTTTTCCCTGCATAGCGACCTTATATGGCCTTCCTAAGGTCCATAAAGGGAAAAACCCTCTAAAGGGTCGCCCCATTGTCTCTGAAGTTGGTGCCCTGTCCCAAAACTGTGGTATTTACATTGATAAAATTATTTTCCCATTTGTACAGTCATTGCCATCGTACACTCGTGATACGACAGATTTGTTAAAGAGACTAGAGGGAATTTGTGTCGATGAAAATGTTTTCCTGGCAAGTATAGACGTGGAGTCCTTATATACCTCTACACCTCATTCTCTTTGTATAGAGGCAGTGAAATCATTTTTATGGACTCACGGTTGCCAGTTTGAAGGACGTAACAAATTTGTAACGCGACTTTTGGAATGTCTGCTCCCTAGAAATTATTTTTGGTTTGATGGCAAGATTTATCACCAGTTACAAGGTACAGCCATGGGGAATTCGTGTGCGCCCTCGTACGCGAATCTGTACCTTGGCTGGTGGGAATCTACAGTGGTTTTTGGGGATGATCCCCCGATTCATGCGGAAAAAAAATGCCCTTTGGTCTCGTTATATTGACGACGTCTTTATTATCTGGAATGGTAGTGCTGTGGAATTTGGTGAGCTGGTCAAGGCTCTTAATATTAACAACTTGGGGCTGAGGTTCACATATGAAATTGAAGCTGAATCGATTCCTTTTTTGGATGTACGGATCACCAAAACAACATCGGGTGAGTTAGCGACCACCATTTTTCGCAAACCCACCGCAACGAATTCATTGTTGCGGTGGGAGAGCAATCATCCATTGCCTTTGAAACGGGGAATCCCGCGAGGTCAATATTTACGCTTGAGAAGAAATTGCTCTTCTAAAGATGAATTTTTGACTCCAGCATCTGACCTGAGAAAACGTTTTCTGACCCGTGGTTACCCCGATGCAGTTCTTGGTCATGCTTTCCAGACAGCGTTGAAAGCGGATCGTAGTAGCCTGCTTGTCCGTAGGACTGATGGAAAATCGTCTTTTGTTACACTCATTATATGGACTTTTGATAGTGCGGCTGCAAAGGTTAAACGGGTTATACAACGCTATCGGCATATATTGCAAATGGACCCAGACATTAAGAACCGTATTGGTGACTATCCGTCTATTACTTATAGACGAGGGAAGAATTTGAAGGACCATTTAAGACATCTCAGATGGAGACCTGGTTATCAAAACTAAATGGATCATTCAAATGTTCGGATTGTGTAGCGTGCCCCTTTGTTAATAAAACTACCACTTTTTCTGGTCTAGGAGGACAAAAGTTATTCAGAATACGACATTTCATCAATTGTAAAACCACAAAGGTGGTCTATTTGATTTCTTGTGAATGTGGACAGAAATATGTGGGAAAGACGGTACGCCAATTCCGACGTCGTATCTGTGAGCATCTGGGTGACATCCGACATGAGCGCGATACGGCTGTGTCGCGACATGTCTGGAGTCACCATGATGGGAATCTAACATGTTTAAAATGGACTGGCATTGACAAGATTGTATCATCTGCACATAGAGGCAATTATGATCAGAAATTACTACAAAGAGAGAGCTTTTGGATCTTTATGTTAAAGGGGTTTTGCCACCAAGTAATGTTGACGTGAGATCCTCCAAAATGGGTATTTAATCACTTTTCTAAATATATGTGACTACAAAAAGTGAAGACTCTGAGAGCTACAGCCTTTCTCAATCCCCCTTAGTTACCTGAAAGCTCCCACTAGACACAACCAGAGGGTCCAGAGGAGCTGACAGGCCGCGCTTGCGCTTGAAACACTTCTTATCTGATGACAGGCACAATGAATGAGCTTTTAAGGCACAGGGTAGAAAGTGCAGGCCATGAGGCTGTGTCTTGCTGTATGGAGAATCCACTGTTGTACTTTTATTATTTCACTTAAGTTTTGAGACGCTCCCTTCTTCCTCACTCCTTACTCACCCCCTCCCTCTCAGCCCTGCAGCCTTCATGACTCAGCGTGATTTGCTGACATTCTCCCTGTGCTGATAAGAAGGTAAGTAACTTGCGTCCTGGCAAATCCCCTTTAAGAGCTATGGGTCTCCACGAACGGTTGGACTTTAGTTGTTACATTTGATTTATTCTTGGGACAACTTTGGAATTTCACATTCTTTCCCTCTGTGATTACCTACCGTAACCTCGTTTAACAAAACAGTCTTTTTTGCATAAAATACCGTGTTGTATATATTTTGATATAGGGTGACCCTAGGTATCAGAGTCTTATGTCCCTATGGTAGCCTATGCGTCGTAGGCATTATAGGTATTTGTAAGCGCATTGTGGCGTTGCTAAGGACGCAGCGGCGGTTTCGGATCTCAGCTCCGATACGTCCGGTATGTCATTTCCGGCATACACGGGGAGTTAAAAAGGCGCGCTGAGAGTCTGATAGCGTCTGTTGTTGGCGCAGCATCGCTCAAGTCCCACATAGTGCATTACTATGGCACGGAGGGATTTCTTTTGACCTGGACATTTTGGCTTAAGGTATGTTTTTTATGTATACAACAATTGGCTCCATAATATTTAGGGAGCTGAGACTTAAATGCGTCTTTTTTTCTATCTTTCTTGCAGCATTGAGCCATGCTCCATGATTGGGCTATACCACTTGACCTTTAGGTGATGTATTATCATTATTTTTATAGATTTGTAGCCTCATTTGGTATCATCTGGATAATATGAGGTATGTAGGTGTAGCAATTCTGTTCTATTTCTGCTATACCTCTTGACCTTTAGGTAAGACACCTTTGAATTGAGGTGCCCGTTCGAAGTTGTCATTATCAGGACATATTTTGACATTTGGGTATGGCCATATATACTTGTAATATCTGTATTAGTAACATCACTATTTATAGGCTGTACACCAGCCGTCGATTCAATATTGATATTTATGGGAGCCATTTGTAGTCGCATTTTGTGCCCTTGTTTGTACAAAAAAATCTTTTGCTATAAACCATTTATCCTGGTATTACCTTTAGGAGGAGATCTATGTATTTGGGAAGATCGAAACATGTCGGGATAAGGGATTACTAGGGTTTGGTTGTTAGGGATTAGGTTCGAGACAGGGCCGCCCTTTTTCAGGGCGATTACCCTGTAAGGCCGTGTTCACACGGCTTATTCAAGACGGAATTGCGAGCCGGATTGCGTTCGCAATTCCGGCTTGAATAAGGGGCGGGTGCAGGGGCGGGGCGGGGGCGCGGCCCGTCGGCCCATAGACTTCTATTATCCACGGCGCGTATTGCGCCTGGATAATGTGCATGTCAGTTTCTCCCCGCCCGGCGGGGAGGAGCGACGGAATCCACTGTTCTCTATGAGAACTGCGGATTACCGTAATTACTGCGACGGTTTTTCGCCGTACTGCAGCACAAATCCGGCGCGCAGTACGGCGCCAATCCGCGCCGAAATAAGCCGTGTGAACGGCCCTTAACCCTTAGGCCCTTTGTATCTTTGAGCTCGTGGGGCATTTTAGGGGTTTTCTCCCAGTTTTTTGTCTTGTTGGCACTTTATTTTTCTTTTTTGGCTGTGGTTTGGTGTGAGCGATGCTCTTTTATTGGTATTTATAATAAAGGTTATATTTTATTATTTTTTTGTCATAATTTTTTCTCTCCATTTTTTGGGTCTGTAATACCTCTGTGCATGTCTCCATATATCCTGAGGCGTTGCGGGTGGTGCTGTGACTTGCTGTCTGGACTCTCTCTGTATCAGGTTCACCCTTATTATGTTCTAGGCTGTTTATCCTGCAAATGTATTGTCTTTATCTTTGTTTTGTCTCAGATAATAGAAATTCTCTTCATTGATAGTTTTGTTTGTTCCTCTCCTATCACAGCCGGGGTCACAGCAAGGGTTGCACTTTTCCTACCAGCAATGGCACCGGTTACACCATCTATGTACTTTGTTGCAGATTTTTAGGTGTTTTTGTGGTTAGGATGTGCTTTGTCCTTGTCCTCATGTAATAAAAAGTATCTGGTTGTGCGGCTTTTTCTATGTCTCTCTTTCTAGTTCCAGTTGCATTTTTACACTCAGGGTCATTCTTCTGAGATTGTTCCACAATGTTTAGATCATTTTTCACGAAATGTGGCCTCCGACCGGCGTTGCTTCTGAGAGACTCTGCCTCTCTAACCTGCTCTTTTATACACGGTCATGTGACTCGGGTGTACATGCCTCCTGTTACCCCCTGTCCCAGCGTCTCTGAGACTTGTCCCTGTTACCAATTTCTAAATGAGGTTGTTTATGTACATGAACAGGAGAGAGGCGCGACCGTCCTGCCCTCCCCCCCCGCCTCCGATGGGAGTTCTGTCCTGCGGTTGATAAAATACAGAGAGATTTCCAGATCATTGCATCCTTATTTACATTTTGGCAGTGAACCTACCTCCTTGTACTAGAGGATACATACACAGTATATATTGTGTACTACTGTATATACCTCACTGTTTCTCTCTGCACAGTAATAAATCTCAGGGTGCAATATTTTCATAATAAAGTCTGGCTGTAATACTCTAGTTATAAAGCTCTGGTTATAATACACTAGTTATAAAGTTCTGACTATAATACACTAGTTATAAAGTTCTGGATATAATACACTAGCTATAAAGCTCTGGATATAATACACTAGTTATAAAGTTCTGGATATAATACACTAGCTATAAAGTTCTGGATATAATACACTAGTTATAAAGTTCTGGATATAATACTCTAATTATAAAGCTCTGGTTATAATACACTAGTTATAAAGTTCTGATCTATAAACACAATTATACAGTTCAGGATATAATCCTAATACTCTAGTTATAAAGTTCAGAATATAATTACACTAGCTATAAAGTTCTTGGATAGTAATACACAGAGCTATCAAGCTCTGGATATAATAGCAACTAGCTATAAAGTTCTGATATAATACACCTAGTTATAAAGTTCTGGATATAATACTCTAGAGCTATAAATGATCGTACTAATACCACTAGGCTAAAAAGTTCATTATATAATAACACAAGCTATAAAAGCTCTTGATATTAAAACAACTAGTTTTATAAAGTTCAGTATATAATGACACTAGCTATTAAGTTCTGGATATAATAGCACTAGCAATAAAGCTCTGGATATAATACACTAGTATTCAAAGTTCTAGATATAATACACAAGCTACTAAAGTTCTGGATAAAATACACTAAGTTAGTAAGATGTTCTGGATATAATACTCTAGAGTAACACTAACAGTTCTGATATAATACTCTAAGTGATATAGCCTCTGGTTATAAAACTCTGGTTATACATGTCTGAATTTAATACACAAGCCTATAGAATTTTCTTGGGATATAAATATCTAATTATAAAGCTCTGGTTATAATACACTAATTATAATGCTCTGGTTGTAAAGCTTTGGATATAATCCTCTGGTTATTATAATGAGCTGCCTCTCCCCCTCCCCTCGCTCTCGTTGTGTCGCCCCCGGCAGTCCCTGCTGTCACATTGTCCCTGTATTGTGTACACAGCTCTATCTCACAATCGGTGAAGGTTCTGGATCAGGACACGTGGGCGCACAATGAGCCGCTGTTCACACTGCTGCGGTTCTGCTACATTGAGTCACATTTATAAGCTGGAGGGCGCACCTCGTGCTGATCATTATAATCGCCCTCACGTAGGCCCGTGTCCCGGCGACTTATCAGCAGAGGAGAAGGATTCTGGAGGAGAAGATAAGAGGGGGCCGCACCCCGGGGTGTCCCCATAAACTCTGCTGATGAGGAGGCGACCAGTGTCCTCGAAATAACACGCAACTTCTGGGTTAGCAAACAGTCTCTGTCTTGCTGTCAGTGAGGTTGAGGTCCAGTAGCTCTGCTGCTTGTCAGTTGAGGGGATACAGTAGAACTGCTTGCTGTCAGTGAGGTGGAGGTCAGTAGCTCCTGCTAGTTGCTGTCAGTGAGGTGGAGGTCAGTTAGCTTCAGCTTGCTGGTCAGTGAGGGGGAGGTTACAGTAAGCACTTAGCTTGCAGTCGAGATATGTGGGAGGTCAGTAGCTCTGTCTTGGCTGTCATGAGGTGGAGGTGCAGAGACTCTGCATGCTGTCATGTGCGGCAGGTTAGCAATACTCGTGCTTGCTGTCAGTGAGGTTGAGGATACAGTATCTCTCTTGCTGTCATTGAGGTGCAGGTTAACAATAGCTCTGCTTGCTGTCGAGTGACAGTTGTACAGGATACAGAACTCTGCTAGCTGTCAGTGAGGTGGAGGTCAGTAGCTCACTTGCTGTCAGTGAGGTGTAGTGTCAGTAAGCTCGCTTGCTTGTCAGTGAGGTGGAGGTAACAGTACTCTGCCTTGCTGTCAGTGAGAGTGGAGGACAGTAGCTCGTGCTTGCTGTCAGTGAGGTGTGGGGTCAGGTAGCTCTGCTGGGCTGTCCATGAGGGTGGAGGTTACAATTGCTCTGCTTGCCTGTCAGTCTGAGGTGGAGTTACAGTAGCTCTGCTTGCTGTCAGTGAGGTGCAGGTTACAATAGCTCTGCTTGCTGTCAGTGAGGTGGAGGTCAGTAGCTCTGCTTGATGTCAGTGAGGGGGAGGTCAGTAGCACTGTGCTTGCGTCAGTGAGGGTGGAGGTTACCAGTATGGCTCTGCTTGCTGTCAGTGAGGTGGAGGGTCAGTAGCTCAGGCTTTCTGTCAGGTGAGGTGGAGGTCAGTATCTCTGCTTGCGACAGTTTAGGGGGGGGGGGAGGGGGTGGAGGTTACAGTAGCTCTGCTTGCTGTCAGTGAGGTGGAGGATACAGTAGCTCTGCTTGCTGTCAGTGAGGTGGAGGTCAGTAGCTCTGCTTGCTGTCAGTGAGGTGGAGGTTACAGTAGCTCTGCTTGCTGTCAGTGAGGTGGAGGTCAGTAGCTCTGCTTGCTGTCAGTGAGGTGGAGGTCAGTAGCTCTGCTGGCGGTCAGTGAGGTGGAGGTTAACAATGCCTGCTTGCTGTCAGTGAGGGGGAGGTTACAGTAGCTCTGCTTGCTGTCAGTGAGGTGGAGGTTACAGTAGCTCTGCTTGCTGTCAGTGAGGTGGAGGTTACAGTAGCTCTGCTTGCTGTCAGTGAGGTGGAGGTTACAGTAGCTCTGCTTGCTGTCAGTGAGGTGGAGGTCAGTAGCTCTGCTTGCTGTCAGTGAGGTGGAGGTTACAATAGCTCTGCTTGCTGTCAGTGAGGTACAGGTTACAGTAGCTCTGCTTGCTATCAGTGAGGTGCAGGTCACACTAGCTCTGCTTGCTGTCAGTGAGGTGGAGTTTACATTAGCTCTGCTTGCTGTCAGTGAGGGGGAGGTCAGTAGCTCTGCTTGCTGTCAGTGAGGTGGAGGTCAGTAGCTCTGCTTGCTGTCAGTGAGGTGGAGGTCAGTAGCTCTGCTTGCTGTCAGTGAGGTGGAGGTTACAGTAGCTCTGCTTGCTGTCAGGGAGGTGGAGGTCAGTAGCTCTGCTTGCTGTCAGTGAGGTGGAGGTCAGTAGCTCTGCTTGCTGTCAGTGAGGGGGAGGTTACAATAGCTCTGCTTGCTGTCAGTGAGGTGGAGGTCAGTAGCTCTGCTTGCTGTCAGTGAGGTCCAGGTTACAATAGCTCTGCTTGCTGTCAGTGAGGTGGAGGTCAGTAGCTCTGCTTGCTGTCAGTGAGGTGGAGGTCAGTAGCTCTGCTTGCTGACAGTGTGAGTGGAGGTTACAGTAGCTCTGCTTGCTGTCAGTGAGGTGGAGGTCAGTAGCTCTGCTTGCTGTCAGTGAGGTGGAGGTCAGTAGCTCTGCTTGCTGTCAGTGAGGTGGAGGTTACATTAGCTCTGCTTGCTGTCAGTGAGGTGGAGATTACAATAGCTCTGCTTGCTGTCAGTGAGGTGGAGGTCAGTAGCTCTGCTTGCTGTCAGTGGAGTGGAGTGTTACAGTAGCTGCTGGCTGCTGTCAGTGAGTGGAGGTCAGTTAGCTCTGCTTTTGCTGTCAGTGAGGTGGAGGTCAGTAGCTCTGCTTGCTGACAGTGAGTGGAGTTACAATAGCTCTGCATTGCTGGTCAGGAGAGGTGGAGGTTACAGTAGCTCATGCCTGCTGCTGTCCAGTGAGGTGGAGGTTGACAGTAATCTCTGCTTTGCTGTCAGTGTGCGAGGTGGAGACAGTAGCTGCTGCCTGCTTCAGTGAGGTGGAGGTTACAGTAGCTCTGCTTGCTGTCAGTGAGGTGGAGGTCAGTAGCTCTGCTTGCTGTCAGTGAGGGGGAGGTCAGTAGCTCTGCTAGCTGTCAGTGAGTTGGAGGATACAGTAGCTCTGCTAGCTGTCAGTGAGGTGCAGGTTACAGTAGCTCTGCTTGCTGTCAGTGAGGTGGAGGTTAACAAAAAGCATCAGTGACTTGCTGTCAGTGAGGGGGAGGGTCAGTAGCTACTGCTTGCCTGTCATTGAGGTGGAGGTCAGGTAGCTCTGCTTGCTGTCAGTGAGGTGGGAGTGTTACAGTATCTCTGCTTGGCTGTCAGTGATGTGAGTTTGCAGTAGCTCTGCTTGCTGTCAGTGAGGGGGAGGTTACAATAGCTCTGCTTGCTGTCAGTGAGGTGGAGGTCAGTAGCTCTGCTTGCTGTCAGTGAGGTGGAGGTCAGTAGCTCTGCTTGCTTCATGAGTGGAGGACAAGTAGCTCATGCTTGCTGTCAGTTGAGGGTGGAGGACATTAGCTCTGCTTGCTGTCCAGTGAGGTGGAGGTTACACTAGCTCTTCTTGCTGTCAGTGTAGAGTGGAGTCAGTAGCTTCTGCTTGGCCTGTCTAGATGAGGTGGAGGATACAGTAGCTCTGCTTGCTGTCAGTGAGGTGGAGGTCAGTAGCTCTGCTTGCTGTCAGTGAGGGGGAGGTTACAATAGCTCTGCTTGCTGTCAGTGAGGTGGAGGTCAGTAGCTCTGCTTGCTGTCAGTGAGGGGGAGGTCAGTAGCTCTGCTTGCTGTCAGTGAGGGGGAGGACAGTAGCTCTGCTTGCTGTCAGTGAGGTGGAGGTCATAGCCTGCTTGCTGTCATGAGTGGCGGTAACAGTAGCTCTGCTTGCTGTCAGTGAGGGGGAGGTCAGTAGCTCTGCTTGCTGTCAGTGAGGTGGAGGTTACAGTAGCTCTGCTTGCTGTCAGTGAGGTGGAGGTTACAGTAGCTCTGCTTGCTGTCAGTGAGGTGGAGGTTACAGTAGCTCTGCTTGCTGTCAGTGAGGGGGAGGTCAGTAGCTCTGCTTGCTGTCAGTGAGGGGGAGGTCAGTAGCTCTGCTTGCTGTCAGTGAGGTGGAGGTTACAGATAACTCTGCTTTTGCTGTCAGTGATGTGGATGGATACAGTCGGCTCTGCCTTCTTGCTGTCATGTGAGGTGGAGGTCAGTAACTCCTGCCTTGCTGTCAGTGAGGTGGAGTTTACAGTAGCTCTGCTTGCTGTCAGTTGAAGGTGGATGTCAGTAGCTCTGCTTGGCTGTCAGTGAGTGTGAAGGTTACAGTTAGCTCAGCTTTCTGTCGTGGGAGGGTGCATGTTACAGTAGCTCTGCTTGCTGTCAGTGAGGTGTTAGGTCAGGTAGCACTGCTTGCTGTCAGTGATGTGGAGGTTACAATATTCTCTGCTTGCAGTCGATGAGGTGGAGGTTACAGTAGCTGTCTGCTTGCTGTTCAGTGTAGGTGAGGACAGTAACTCTGCTTAGCTGTCCGTGAGGTGGAGGTTCAGTAAGCTCTGCTATGCTGTCATTGAGGTGGAGGATACAAAATCTGCTTCTTTTGCCTGTCAGTGAGGGGGAGGTTACAGTAGCTCTGCTTGCTGTCAGTGAGGTGGAGGTTACAGTAGCTCTGCTTGCTGTCAGTGAGGGGGAGGTCAGTAGCTCTGCTTGCTGTCAGTGAGGTGGAGTTACAGTAGCTCCTGCTTTGCTGTCAGTGTAGGAGCAGGTTAAAAAATCTCTGGCTTGCTGTCGCAGTGAGGTGAGTCAGAAGCTCTCTGCTTGCGGCAGTGAGGTGGATGACAGTAGCTCTGCTTGATGTCATTGAGTTTGAGGTCAGTAGCTCTGCTTGCTGTCAGTGAGGTGGAGATACAGTAGCATCTGCTTGCTTGTCAGAGAGGTTGGAGGATACAGTAGCTCTGGCTTGGCTGTCAGTGAGGTGGAGGTTACAGTAGCTCTTCTTGCTGTCAGTTGAGTAGTAGTATACAGTAGCTCTGGCTTGCTGTGTAAGTGAGGTGAGGTCAGTATGCTCTTCTTGCAGTCAGTGAGGTGGAGGTTACAGATGCCTACCCTCTTGCTTGCGGTCATGAGGTTGGAGGTTACAATAGCTCTGCTTGCTGTCATTGATGGTGGAAGGATACTGTAGCTCGTGCTTGCGTGTCAGTGAGGTGGGAGGTCAGTAGCTTCTGCCTTGCTGTCAGAGAGGGGAGGTTTTACAATATTCTCAGCTTGCTGTCAGTGAGGTGGAGGTTACAGTAGCTCTGCTTGCTGTCAGTGAGGGGGAGGTTACAGTAGCTCTGCTTTCTGTCAGTGAGGTGAGGTCAGTAGCTCGTGCTTTGCTGTCAGATGAAGTGGAGGACATTAAGCTCTGCTTGGCGGTCAGTGAGGTGGTAGTATGTATACAATAGCTCTGCTTGCTGTCAGTGAGGTACAGGATACAGTAGCTCCTGCCTTGCTGTCAGTTGAGGTGGGAGGATCCAGTATCTCTGCCTTGCTGTCAGTGAGGGGGAAGGTTAACAATAGCTCTGCTCTGCTTGCGGTCAGTGAGGTGGAGGTTACAATAGCTCCTGCTTGCTGACAGGAGGGGTGAGGGTTACAGGTAGCTCTGCTTGCCTGTCATGATGTGGAAGGTCAGTAGCTCTGCTTGCTGTCCTGTGAGGAGGTGGAGATTCAATAGCTCTGCTTTGCTGTCATTGGAGGTGGGAGGATACAGTAGCTCTGCTTGCTGTCAGTGAGGAGGAGACAGGTAGCTCTGATTGCTGTCAGTGAAGTGTGGAGGTTTACAGTTATCTCTCTTGCCTGTCAGTGAGGTGGAGGTCAGTAGCTCTGCTTGCTGTCAGTGAGGGGGAGGTTACAGTAGCTCTGCTTGCTGTCAGTGAGGTGGAGGTCAGTAGCTCTGGCTTGCTGCATGTGAGGTGGCGTTACAGTAGCACTGCTGCTGTTTCATTGAGGTGAGCAGTAGCTCTGCTTGCTGTCAGTGAGGTGTGAGGATACAATAGCTCTGCTTGCTGTCAGTGAGGTGCAGGTTACAATAGCTCTGCTTGCTGTCAGGGAGGAGGAGGTTACAATAGCTCTGCTATCTGTCAGTAGAGGTGGAGGTCAGTAGCTTTCTGCTTGTTGACAGTGAGTGTGGAGGTCAGTAGCGTCTGCTTGTTTGTAAGTGAGTGTGGGAGGTCATACTCTGCTTGCTGTCAGTGAGGTGGAGGTTACAATAGCTCTGCTTGCTGTCAGTGAGGTGGAGGTTACAGTAGCTCTGCTTGCTGTCAGTGAGGTGGAGGTTTCGTATCTTCTGCTTGCTGTCAGAGATGTGATGGTCATAGCGTTCGTGGCTGTGCTGTCCAAGTGAGGTGGAGGTTACATGTAGCTCTGCTTTCTTGTCAGTGAGGTGGAGGTCAGTAGCTCTGCTTGTTGTCAGTGAGGTGGAGGTCATAGCTCTGCTTGTGTTGTCAGTTGATGTGGAGGTCAAGTAGGCTCTGCGGTTGCGGTCAGTGAGGTGGAAGGTTACAGGTAGCTCTGCTTGCTGTCAGTGAGGTGGAGGTTAGCAATAGCTCTGATGCTGTTCAGTGAGGTGGGAGGATACAAAGCTCTGCATGGCTGTCAGTGAGGTGGAGGATACATAGCTCTGCTTGCTGACAGTGAGGGGAGGTCAGTAGCTCTGCTTGCCTGTCATGAGGGGGAGGGACAGTAGCTCTGCTTTCAGTCAGTGCGGTGGTAGGTTACAGTTATACTCTGCTAGCTGTCAGTGGAGGGGAGGTCAGTAATCTCTGCTTGCTGTCAGTGAGGTGGAGGTTCGTAGCTCTGCTTGACTGTCAGTGCGGGTGTAGGTCCAGTAGCTCAGCTGTGCTGTCAGTGAGGGGGAGGTCAAGTAGCTCTGCTTGCTGTCAGTGGAGGGTGTGCTAGGGTTACAATAGCCTGCTTGCTGTCATGAGGTGTAGTGTTACATTAGCTCTGCTTGCTGTCAGTGAGGGGGAGGTCATGTTACTCGTGCTTGCGTCAGTGAGGTTGGAAGGTTAACAATAGCTCTGCTTGCTGTCAGAGAGGTGAGGTTACAGTAGCTCGCTGTGCTGTCTGTGAGGGGGAGGTCCAGTAGTCTCTGCCTTGCAGTTCAGTGAGGTGGAGGTTACAGTAGCTCTGCTTGCTGTCAGTGAGGGGGAGGTCAGTAGCTTCTGCTTGCTTCATGTGAGGGGGAGGTCAGTAGCTCTAGCTGCTGTCATGAGGTTGGAGGTTACAGTAGCTCTGCTTGCTGTCAGTGAGGGGGAGGTCAGTAGCTCTGCTTGCTGTCAGTTGAGGTGTAGTTCAGAAGCTCATGCTTGCTTGTCAGAGAGTTAACAGGTTACAATAGGGTCTCTTCTGCTTGCCAGTCATAGATGTAGGAGGTCAGGTAGCTTCTGCTTGCAGTCATGAGAGAGGAGGTCAGTAGCTTCTGCTCTGGGCTGTGCAGTGAGTGGGGAGGTTACAGTAGCTCTGATTGCTGGTCAGTGAGTGGAGGTACAGTACTCTGCTTGCTGGTCATTGAGTTTGAGGTCCATGTAGCTCTGCTTGCTGTCAGTGATGTGTAGTTTACAATTAGCTCTGCATGCTTGTCAGTGAGGTGGAGGTTACAGTAGCTCTTGCTTGGGGCTGTCATGAGGTGGAGGATACAGTAGCTCTGCTTGGCTGGTCAGTGATGTGGAGGTCAGTAAGCTCTGCTTGCTGTCAGTGAGGTGTGGAGGTGCAGTAGCTCTGCTTGCTGTCAGTGTGGGGGTGGTCAGTAGCTCTGCTTGCTGTCAGTGAGGGGGAGGTCAGTAGCTCTGCTTGCTGTCAGTGAGGTGGAGGTTACAGTAGCACTTCTTGCTTGCAGAGAGGTACAGGTTTACAATAGCTACTGCTTGCTGTCGATGAGGTGGAGGTCAGTAGCATCTGCTTGGCTGTCCGTGAGGGGGAGGTCATAGCTCTGCTTGCGGTCGAGTGAGTGGGAAAGGTCAGTAGCTTCTGCTTGCTGTCAGTGAGGTGGAGGATCAGTAGCTCTGCTTGCTGTCAGTGAGGTGGAGGTCAGTAGCTCTGCTTGCTGTCAGTGAGGGGGAGGTCAGTAGCTCTGCTTGCTGTCAGTGAGGTGGAGGTCAGTAGCTCTGCTTGCTGTCAGGGAGGTGGAGGTTACAGTGAGCTCTGCTTGCTGTCTGAGGTGGAGGTCAGTAGCTCTGCTTGCAGTCAGTGTAGAGGGTGTGAGGTTTACAGTAGCTCTGCTTGCTGTCAGTGAGGTGGAGGTCAGTAGCTCTGCTTGCTGTCAGTGAGGTGCATGCATGGCCTCCTACCTGCTCCTTCCTCTTGTGCCAGCGGCCGCAGGGACTCTCCTCCAGGACTTCGCTCTCATCCTCGCTCTCCTCGTCCTTCTCCTTTTCTGGCTTCTTCTGTAAGGGGGAAAGCAGAGCCAGAGCCATGTTACAGGGAGCCCCGGGCGGTGTGGGTGCGCGGAGAGCCGCAGGGTGTGCACCATATATCAGCAAGCGCTCCGCCCGGTGCCACCCACTGGTAACACCCAGCACCCTGTGACCGAGGAGGGAGGCACCCAGGGCACCCGAGGCCACAGCAGGAGCGCAGCATAAACAGACCTGACACGTGTGACGCTTGTGCCCCCATAGCGGTGCTGCCCCACAGTGCCCCCATAGCGGTGCGGCCCCCACCGTGCCCCCATGGCGGGGCGGGCCCCACAGTGCCCCCATAGCGGCTGCCATGCCCCATAGCGGTGCTGACCCACAGTGCCCCCATAGCGGTGCTGCCCCCACAGTGCCCCCATAGCGGTGCTGCCCCCATAGCTGTGCTGACCCCTCAGTGCCCCCATAGCGGTGCTGCCCCCACAGTGCCCCCATAGCGGTGCTGCCCCCACAGTGCCCCCATAGCGGTGCTGCCCCCACAGTGCCCCCATAGCGGTGCTGGCCCCACAGTGCCCCCATAGCGGTGCTGCCCCCACAGTGCCCCCATAGCGGTGCTGCCCCCACAGTGCCTCCATAGCGGTGCTGCCCCCACAGTGCCCCATATGAGGTTCTGCCCCCCACAGTGCCTCCATAGCGGTGCTGCCCCCACAGTGCCCCCATAGCGGTGCTGCCCCCACAGTGCCCCCATAGCGGTGCTGGCCCCACAGTGCCCCCATAGCGGTGCTGACCCCACAGTGCCCCCATAGCGGTGCTGCCCCCACAGTGCCCCCATAGCGGTGCTGCCCCCACAGTGCCCCCATAGCGGTGCTGCCCCCACAATACCCCCATAGCGGTGCTGCCCCACAGTGCCCCCATAGCGGTGCTGCCCCCACAGTGTCCCCATAGCGGTGCTGCCCCCACAGTGCTCCATAGCGGTGTCTGCCCCCACAGTGCCCCCATAGCGGTGCTGACCCTACAGTGCCCCCAGAGCGGTGCTGCCCCCCACAGGCCCCCATAGCGGTTGCTGGCCCCCACAGTGCCCCATAGCGGTGCTGCCCCACAGTGCCTCCATACGGTGATGCCCCACAGTGCCCCATAGCTGTGCTGACCCAACAGTGCCCCCATAGCGTGTGCTGCCCCCACAGTGCCCCCATAGCGGTGCTGCCCCCACAATGCCCCATAGCAGAGCTGCCCCACAAGTGACCACCCATAGCGGTGCTGCCCCACAGTGCCCCCATAGCGGTGCGAGCTGCCCCCACTTCCCCCATAGCGGTGCTGGGCCCCAACAGTGCCCCCATAGCTGTGCTGGCCCCACAGTGCCCCCATAGCGGTGCTGCCCCACATGCCCCCATAGCGGTGCTAGCCCCAAAAGTGCCCCCATAGCGGTGCTGCCCCCACAGTGCCCCCATAGCGGTGCTGCCCCACAGTGCCCCCATAGCGGTCTGCCCCCAGGCCCCCAGGTGGGGGAAAAGGAAGGGGGAAGTAGCTGGCCCCCACAGTGCCCCCATACGGGGCCCGGGCCCCCCCAGGCCCCCATCGTGCTAGCCCACATGCCCCCCAAAACCGCCCCCCCAAAAAGCCCCCCTACGGGGCTCCCCACAGTGCCCCCATAACGGGGGGCCCCCCCCCCGGGGGCCCCCCCGGGGGGGGGGGGGGGGGCCCCCCCATGGAAG
>JAODAL010057523.1:0-22627 GCA_025379985.1 Phyllomedusa bahiana
TTTTAAAAAAGTTAAAAATTTCCCCAATTTAAGGGGGGTTTTGGGGATTGAAAAAAACGCGGCTTTTTTTTTGGGCCCAAAAATTTGTATTTCAAATTCTAAACTGGACCTCGCCCCCCCACGCATACAATTGTATTGTGGGGGCAGGGGTGTGGAATTGACATGTCAATTGTTAGCGGCGATTACGGGCTGCTGACAATGCATGTCTATGGGACCAGCCACCGGACCCTCCCCCCCTCCGTGCTTTGGAATTACACGCTGACCAGAGCGTGGTTCCAAAACACCTGGCGTATTGCGGCTCGTACTATACGATATATGATAGAGGAGAGAAGCTGAGCTCTGTGATATATAGGGTTATATGATAGAGAAGCTGAGCTCTGTGATATATAGGGTTATATGATAGAGGAGAGAAGCTGAGCTCTGTGATATATTGGGTTATATGATAGAGGGGAGAAGCTGAGCGCTGTGATATATAGGGTTATATGATAGAGGAGCTGAGCTCTGTGATATATATGGTTATATGATAGAGGAGCTGAGCTCTGTGATATATAGGGTTATATGATAGAGGAGGGAAGCTGAGCTCTGATATATAGGGTTACATGATAGAGGAGAGAAGCTGAGCTCTGTGATATATAGGGTTATATGATATAGAGAAGCTGAGCTCTGTGATATATAGGGTTATATGATAGAGGGGGAGAAGCTTGCCAGATCCCACAGAAGAGCTAGTGTAGCACAAAGTGTTAATCATGCTACTGCTGGCTCTAACAGCAGGGTGTCAAAGCACAAGGCATTACAGATTACTGTGCAGCAGCAGATGAGTGCCCATGCATACTCTTGTCCACTATCTAGGGTGCCTTCAATTGACACATGAGCATAAGTAGGTAGATGATGCAGCAAAAGAAGGAGGAAGTCTGGGATAAGGAGTAACATTTTCATTCACTGTACAACATATGGACAAATGGGTGTATGTGTTGCTTACATGGAAAATAAATGGAACCAAAATTATAGAAAGAAGGCAAGCTGGTGTAGTGTGATGCTCTCGAAGATGTTACTTTGACATGTGCCACCTACCAAAGCACTGTTGTAGACCAAGTACATCCCTTAATATCATAGTTGGCAACCTTTGAAATTGAAAAAGTAGGAGAGTGCAGTGGGCGGCGCGCTTAGCGCGCCGTGGCAAAAATTTGCATGGCCACGCCCATCTTGTCGGTGTGCCACACCCCTTCAAAAAGCCACACCCACTCCACCTAACTGCATAACGGCTTTGGAAGAAAGCCAGGTAGATGCCCTTATAGCCAGGTAGTAGCCCCCCCTAACCAGGTAGTGCCCCTTACAGGCTGGTAGATGCCCCCTTGTAGGCAAGTAGATGCCCCCTTTTAGCCAATTAGATGCCCCCTCTTTAGCCAAGTAGATGCCAACTCTGTAGGCACGTAGATACAAATTTGTAGACAGGTAGATGCAACACTTTGTTAGCGAGGTAGATGCCCCTTTGTTAGCCAGGGAGATGCCCCCTTTGTTAGCCAGGTAGATGCCCCCTTTGTTAGCCAGGTAGATGCCCCCATTGTTAGCCAGGTAGTGCCCCCTCTGTTGCCACGTAGATGCCCCCATTGTTAGCCAGGTAGTTGCCCCCATTGTTAGCCAGGTAGATGCCCCCTCTGTTGCCAGGTAGATGCCCCCTCTGTAGCCAGGTAGAGCCAAATTTGTAGCCAGGTAGATGCCCCCTCTGTTGCCAGGTAGTGCCCCCTTTGTTGCCAGGTAGATGCCCCTTTGTTGCCAGGTAGTGCCCCCATTGTTAGCCAGGTAGATGCCCCCTTTGTAGTCAGGTAGATGCCCCCTTGTTGCCAGGTAGGGCCCCCTCTGTTGCCAGGGAGTGCCCCCTCTGTAGCCAGGTAGTGCCCCCTTATTGTAGCCAGGTAGTGCCCCCTTATTGAAGTCAGGTAGTGACCCTTTGTTGTTAGGTAGTTGCCCCCATTGTAGCCAGGTAGAGCCCCCATGTAGCTAATAAAAATAAAATAATAAAAGTCACTCACCTCACCAGGCTCCTGCAGCTCTGGACACCTCCGATCTCCTCAGCGACTCAGGGGAGTGAGTGGGCCCGGCCCCCCCTTTTTTTTTTCCCACCCCCCCCCCCCCTTTTTTCCCAAAAATTTTTAAATTTTTTTTGGGGGTGAAAAAAAAAAATTTTTTTTTTTTAAAAAAAAAAGGGGGGGGCCCCCCTTTTAAAAAAAAGCCCCCCCCCCAAAAAGGGGGGGGGGGGGGGTTTTTTTTTTAAAAAAATTTTTTTTGGGGGGGGTTTTTTTAACCCCCCAAAAAATTTTCCCCCTTTGGGGAAAGAAGGGGAAAAGGGGGAAAATTTCCCCCAAAAAGGGGGCCCCCTTTTTTCCCAAAAAAAATTTTTTTGGGGGGGAAATTTTTTTTTCCTTTTTCCCCCTTTTTCCCCCCCGGGGGCCCTTTTTCCCCCAAATTTGGGGGGGGGTTTTTTTAAAAAAACCCCCCTTTTTCCCCCAAAACCCCCCCCCCCGGGGGGTTTTTTGGGGGTTTTTCCCCCCCTTTTTAAAAGGGGGGGTTTTTTTTTAAAAAAAATTTTTGGGGGGGCCCCCTTTTGTTTTTTCCCCCCTTTCCCTTTTGGGGGGAAAATTTTTTTTTAAATTTTTTTAAATTTTGGGGGGGCCCCCGGGGGGGGGGGGGGAAAAGGGTTTTAGGGGGAAAAAACCCCCGGGGCCCCCCTTTTGGGAAAAAGGGTGCCCCTTTTTAAAATTTTTTAAAAAAAAACCCCCCAAAACCCCAAAAAAAAAAAAAGGTTTAAAATTCCTTTTTGGGCCCCCCCCCCCCAAAAAGGGGCCCCCCCAAAAAAGGGGCTTTTTTTTTCCCCCCCCTTTAAAAGGGGGAAAATTGGGTTTGGGCCTCCCCCCCCGGGGGGGAAGGGTTTTTTCCCCCCCTTTTGAAGGCCCTTCCCCCGGGCCCAAAAGGTTTTTTCCCCCCCCCCAAAAACCCCCCCTTTGGGGGTTTTTTTCCCCCCTGGGGGGGGGGGGAAAAAACCCCCCCCCAAAAAAAGGGGGGGGGCCCCAACCTTTTTTTTTTTGGATTTTTTTTAAAAAAGGTTGTTTTGGGGAAAAAAAACCGGGTGGGGGCCCCCCCCCCCCCCCTTTTTCCCCCCCCGGGCCCCCAAAAAATTTTTCCCTTTTTCCCCCCCCCCTTTTGGGGCGGGGGGGGGTTTTCCCCCTTTTTTTTGGGGGGGAAAAAAGGGAAGTTTTTTTAAACGGCAGGGAAAAATTCCCCTTTAAAAAAAAAAAACCCCAAAAAAAAAAAAAAAAAAAAAAAAAAAAAAAAAAAAAAAACCCCCAAAAAATTTTCCCAAAAAAAAAAAAAGGGTTTTTTGGGCCCAAAGGCCCCCCCCCCCTTTTTTTTTTTTAAAAACCCTTTAAATTTGGGGGTTGGGGGGTTTGGGGGGCCCTTTTTTTAAACCGGGGGGGAAAAAAAAAAGAAAAAAAAAGGGGGTTTTAATTTGGGGAAAAAACCCCCCCAAATTTTTTTTTTTTGGGGGGGGGAAAATTTTTTTGGGGGGGGTTTTGGGGGGGAAAAAGGCTGAAAGGAAAAAATTTTTTTGGGGGGGGTTTTTCCCGGGGGAAAATTTTTTGGGAAAAAGAGGGGGAAATTGGGAAAAAGGGAAAAAAGGGGGGTTTTTTTTTTAAAAAAAAAGGGGAAAAAGGGGGGGAAAATTTTTTAAAAAAGGGGGGAAAAAGGAGGGGGAAAAATTTTTATTGATAAAAAAAATTTTTTTTTTTTTTTTTTTTTTTTTAAAAAACCTTTAAAAAAATTTTTATTTTAATTTTTTTTTCCCCCCTTTTTAAAAAATTAAAAACCGGTTTTAAAAAAACCCCCCAATTTTCCCTCCCCCCAAAACAAAAAATTTACAGGGACAGGTTTTTTTTTTTGGTATTTTTTAAAATTTAAAAAATTTTTTTTTTTTTTTTTTTTCCTTTTTTTTTTTTAAAAAATATACTTTTAAAAAAGGAATAAAAAATTTTTTTTTCCCCCCCTTTGTAAATTTTTGGGGAGAGAGTTCTAGTTTGAGCAGACATAAATGATCAGTAATAGCGGCAATGCCCCGGTGAACATGAGACCGGGGGTCAATAACTGCCACACATATAAATGTGGGGTTAAGGGCAGATCAAGGGAAACCGGTATAAAATGGGTTAATCTCCCTTACCTGGTTTTAAATGCTATATTGATTTTTTGTATAATAAAAAAATACAATAATATCCCTGAGAGTTGGTCACTTTATTATGATAACAGTACTGATATAAACTGAAGTAAAATGTAATTTGGAATATAGAAAGGCAGTACGATACAGATATATATATATATATATACACACACACACACACACATATTAGTGGTTGGAGTTAAATAAACAAACAAAAAAAAACGGCCTAGTTTGCTCTCAGGTGAGACTCTCCCCGGACAACAAACTAAGCTGTTTTTCTGACTCCCAATCAATAATTCATGTATTTGATCATATCTTCCCATATATGTATATTATATGCCACTGATTTTTGTATTAGATGTATGCTATTGCCTTTTCAGTGTGCACCTATGCCTACGTTTTTCAAAATATATTTTAGATGTGCACAGCCTAATTGATTTTTGAAGTCTATTTGAGAAATGGCAATTTCATTGGCTTGCTGCACTCTGCCGCCTCTTTTAAACCAGTGCAGGATAGTTCAATTGCAAGTTCCTGCCACTCCCTGAGAAGTTGTAGTCTGAACGGACTCCTAGTGAGGTAACATGTTTAGTGTTAGGGACTCACCTGTTCTGGGATCCCCTTGACGCTATTGGGAGGTGAGTCTTTGATCAAAAACTGTAAACTAAGAGTCCCAGGTTTTTCATATTTTCCTTAGCAGTAATGCATTTCCAATATTCCTATATACCTTGATGTTTCACTTAGTTTTTAGTGTGCCACTGATTTTTGTATTAGATGTATGCTATTGCCTTTTCAGTGTGTACCTATGCCTACGTTTTTCAAAATATATTTTAGATGTGCACAGTCTAATTAACTTTTGTACATACACTGCTCACAAAAAGTTTTATATTTTTGAAATTTGTGCCGCAGAGCCATTTTCTGCGACTGATAACTTTTTAGTACTAACACCTACAGATGTCAGTGAGGCGGCATTTTTTGCAGGCTGAAGTGCACTTTTTATTGCTACCAGTTTGGAATACATGCGACTTTTTTGATCACTTTTATAGGACATGAAATGACCCCAAAAATGCAATTCTGGCGTTTTGGAATTTTTTTCCTTCTACGGTGTTCAGCGTATGGGATAAATAATGTCATGTTTTAATGGATTGGACTTTTTCAGACGCGGCGATACCAAATTTGTGTAACTTTATTATTTTATTTCTTTTATTTGTAAAATGCCGAAAGGAGGGTGATTTGAACTTTTTTTTTTTACTTTAACTTTGAGTCCCCCTAGGGCGCTTCAGCACTAGGGGGTGCGGTCATTTATACAGCCTAATGCATTGCATATACAATGCATTAGGGTGTACAAAGATGGCGGTTTCCCCACATCCTACCTGGGGCCAGAAGTGGGGCAATCGAAAACATGGCAGCGATGGCAGCCTTCACAAGGTTTCCAGCTGCCATGTTAACCGATCAGGAGCCTGCGATTTCACAGCGGATGGCCCGTTTGGAGTGAGGAACGGTACACAGCACCGTTTCTCATTGATTTAGACGCCGCGGCCTCTAAGGGGTTAAACTGCGCGAGGGGGGGACATGCGCGACTGCAATTAGTGCAGCGCGATCCCGCTACACAACTCCTTAATGGCACCAGGACATAACCATATTTCCGTGGGTTAAGGAGTTAAATGAACTAAATGAAAACATCTCTTAACTTTGGAATGTACACGTCCAACTGTTCAGTGTTTCAGTACTTAATCGCCCAATAAATTTAGGGGATCAATTTGAAATGTGATTTAAACAGTCCTCCTCATCCTGCTGTTCACATTTTGACATCATGAGACCAAGACAACACCTTACAACACAGCACCTCTCTATTGCGAGGCTTCATGTAGGATGCTCTCAGACGGAAGTGGCCACAGAGCTTAAACAGGCATTCTCAAACTGCGGCTCTCCAGCTTTTGGGAAACTACAACTCCCATCATGCATTTATATACTCAGTGGGAATTATGGGAGTTGTAGTTTCCCAACAGCTGGATGGCGGCAGTTTGAGGATGCCTGGCTTAGAGTGTCACAGAGTGTCATCAGCAGGTTGTATCAGAGATACTGAGAGACTGGAAGAGTCACAGAAAGGCAAAGAAGTGGACGTCCTTTGCCTCCATCGCACACTGATGACCGCTTAATTGTAAACAATGCACTGCCGAACCGGATGATGAATGCCACACAGCTCCAGGCACATTTAAGGAGAGTGCGGTGCATGAGCCACTGTTGGCACCAGACAAGCCTTTGGTGGTGGGGCTATTGGGGTATGTTCACACGGCTTAAATTGCCACGCATTTCGCTGCATATTGCGCATTATATGTGGCGAAATGCGTGCCGTAATTACGCTAATTCATAGCTGTAATAGAGAGAATTGATGTCAGTTAGTGGCGATTACGGCACCTGGCCGCCCACCCCGTGCTTTGGAATTACGCGCGTGGTTCCAAAACACCCGGCGTATTGCGGCGCGTACTATACGTGCCGCAATAAGCCATCTGAACATACCCTTGCAGTGTGGGCAGGTGTGTCTAGTCAATACCGAACTGTCCTACACTTTGTGAATGGTACAGTGACAATCCGCTGATTGATTAATCAACTGATCATTAATCCGGTCATTGTGCCTCTGCCTGAACAACACAGGGCAAATTTCATCTTCATGGATGACAATGCTCTAACTCATTGAGGTCCCATCATTAGGGAACGGCTGTTGGAGACTGGGGAACCTCAGGTGGAGTGTCTTGCACTTTCTCCAGACCTGAACCCCCTAGAAAACCTGTGGGATCAGCTGAGTCACCATGTAGAATCTCATACCTCTGTACTCCTGAACCTCAATAACCTGAGGGGCGCTCTTCAAGAAGAGTGGGGTGCCATGCCTCAGCAGTCAACGAGACTTGTGAACAGCATGAGACGTCATTGTCCAACTGTAATTGACGCTCAAGACCACATGACACGTTATTGAGATATTGACATTTTTTGACGGTGTAGACCCTCCACTGTTGTTGGCTTTTGTTTAATTATATTGTTTGAGGGGAGAAAATTAACATTGCTGCTACAACGTACATGGCCTCAGGATAAAATATCTGGACTGTGAAATTTTAACGTTTTCAATAAATTTCACCTTAATGTCTAATACCCTTAACTTTGTGATTAGTGTATATTAATATATTTATTTTCAGCATAATGAAATTATTTTATCCCATGATTGCGCAATCTCTTTCCACTGTTGCAGCAAATATCAATGTACGTGCGATTCACTTGTACCATACATCAACAGAGCTGCGGTAACCCACTGTTTGACAGCTCAGTGCTTCTGTGTGTGTCTCGCTAGAAACACTGAGTTGTAACCACTCTAACCTATTGGCGGTTTGCTGTCAGCTCCCACCGGCATCCTGGCTGAGCCTTGTGGTGCGCCAGTGATAACGACACGACACTTCCGGTTGGACACGCCACTATAATAGTTTACATATGTATCCTTTTAAGTTGTTTAAATTGGCATTTGACCATTATCATGCTTAATATGTATATAAAGTTGTAGGTATATTTCAATATACTTTGTTAAAAACACAAAGTAACGCTGGTCATTAACGATAGTCATTGTAAGGGTATGTTCTCACGGCGTCTTGGGTCCGTGTGAACATCCGCTTTTCTGATGCGTCTGAGTCGGTCTGAACGGACCCAGAGACGCATCTAACAATTAGCAGTGACTTCATCACTGCTGGCAATGACAAACACGCAGCGGCGTTCACATGAGTGATCGCTGCTGCGTGTTTGCATCGCGTCTGTCGGGTCCGTCTTTCTGATGCGATCCAAGAATTGCATGTCACACAAGATGCCGTGTGAACATACCCTTATGGCTGAAAGTTATTTTGTTTACCGCCGAAAGGGCTTTTTAAACCTTCACTTATAACAAACCTAATGTCTGAGAAAGCTTGTCAAGAGAACACATGAAACAAATAGCTCCTTTTATCCATAATCCTTTATCAATGTAATTGTTGCTGCCAATACACTTAAAGTTAATTTAACCTCATAGAACATCACTGTATAGATGTTATACAATATAGAAAATGACCAGTTTGTAGCTCCTCTTTTAGGCCCCTCTAAGCAGTTTTCTTGCCAGCGATATACTTCTACTATACCAATATTCGACTACTGTCAATTCCAAGGTGCGGTAAATTGTCGGTGAGGACACAGCAGCGACACGACCACTGGACCACCAGGCAACTGAACTACTTTAAAGAGAGTTGTACCACTATCTGTACACCACCATCAGGTGAGAGATATTCTATCACATTATTTAGACATGATTGCACTCTGGTGTTCTCTGCTTTTATCTTTCAGCAGATATAGGATTATATGATAGAATGACAGAAGCCGAGCTCTGTTCTGTATAGGTTGAGGTGATGAAAGGGGAGAAGCTGAGCTCTGTGATATATAGGGTTATATGATAGAGAAGCTGAGCTCCGTGATATATAGGGTTATATGATAGAGGGAGAGAGGCTGAGCTCTGTGATATATAGGGTTATATGATAGAGGGAGAGAGGCTGAGCTCTGTGATATATAGGGTTATAGGATAGAGGCTGAGCTCTGTGATATATAGGGTTGTATGATAGAGGAGAGAAGCTGAGCTCTGTGATATATAGGACTATATGATAGAGGGAGAGAAGCTGAGCTCTGTGATATATAGGGTTATATGATAGAGGGAAAGAAGCTGAGCTGTGATATATAGGGTTATATGATAGAGAAGCTGAGCTCTGTGATATATAGGGTTATATGATAGAGGGAGAGAGGCTGAGCTCTGTGATATATAGGATTGTATGATAGAGGAGAGAAGCTGAGCTCTATGATATATAGTTATATGATAGAGAAGAAAAGCTGAGCTCTGTGATATATAGGGTTATATAATAGAAGAGAGAAGCTGAGCTCTGTGATATATAGGACTATATGATAGAGGGAGAGAAGCTGAGCTCTGTGATATATAGGGTTATATGATAGAGGGAGAGAAGCTGAGCTCTGTGATATATATATAGGGTTATATGATAGAGGAGAGAAGCTGAGCTCTGTGATATATAGGGTTATATGATAGAGGAGAGAAGCTGAGCTCTATGATATATAGTTATATGATAGAGTGAAGCTGAGCTCTGTGATATATAGGGTTATATGATAGAGGAGAGAAGCTGAGCTCTGTGATATATAGGACTATATGATAGAGGGGGAGAAGCTGAGCTCTTGTGATATAGGGTTATATGATAGAGGGAAAGAAGCTGAGCTCTGTGATATATAGGGTTATGTGATAGAGGGAGAGAAGCTGAGCTGTGATATATAGGCTTATATGATATAAGAGATGAGCTGAGCTCTGTGATATATAGGGTTATATGATAGGAGAGAAGCTGAGCTCTGTGATATATAGGGTTGTATGATAGAGGGAGAGAAGCTGAGCTCTGTGATATATAGGGTTATATGATAGAGGAGAGAAGAAGAGCTCATTATATATATATAATATATTTATTTTTTTTTATTTGAAGTGGGATTTCTGATTAAAAAAAAAGTGAACAATAATTAAAAACCTGCTAACCCCACACTCATACAGTGGTTGAGGGTTTGCTCTGTATACAAACTGATACAGGTAAAGCTGTTCATCAAGGTGTGTGAATGAGGTAAGCAGGACTTGTCTGCTATCAGTTTTTTCTCTGCTTTTTACTCAGAAATCCTGGTCCAAATCACATAATCCTGTATATCACATAACTCAGCTTCTTTCCCCCAGTCACATCCCTGCTCTCAGATAGAGTAGTATAAACCATCTGGCAGATTCTCTTTAAAGAATCTGATGCGACCATCTTGGTGCCAGATACCAAATAACACATTCAGAGGTCTTGTGGGTTCCAGCCCTTAATCAGTCAAAGCTCCTTGGGTGGCATGAAGGAAACATACACACCCATATACAACCTCCATGATGATAATTTTATAACCTGGCCTATGGGTAATAAAATGTTAATGTTTAGCCAACCCCCTACGTGGCTGTGGCCACTTTTGGGGGAAAGCTTAAGAGACCTCATCTGCCAGCTCAGTCTGCAGTCATTACAATCAGCTCCTGAGTGATCATCCATAACAAAGCTAAGATGATTGCTTGGAAGAACAGAGGAGTGGCAGGATATCACGTTCTTAGACATCCCCCTGATTTCACTGTGAATGCAGAAAGACAGCAGACAACTTACCAGTACAAGAAAATGGAGCACTTGGCCAGCCAGAAAACAAATCAGGCTGCGAACATCTCTTCTATCCAGTCACAGTTTATAGCCCGCTGCATTATACAGATACGAATTGTAGAAATTAGATTCTTTCCTCCATTTATATTGATCTAACCCCTTAATTAGCTTCTGCTTGTGAAAGGAGAAGTTAAGAGCAACCAATACATATTACAGCAGTGTCAAATTAATTTTCACTAAGGGCCAGATCAACATTATGGTTGCCTTCTAAGGTTGTGTATCATACCTGAATCGGGCTGTCAGAGCAGTTCCTGCGAGTTGTTGTGTGGTGTGTGGCAAAGCCCTGAATCCAAGACGGCACCCTCTAAATATGCTGGTGCTGCAGCCTTTGCCAAGTGCTGGCTCCATTCTCTGGAGACAGTGGAGAGCTGGTCCTTCTGTATTGGACCCCGTCCATCCTTGCTCACCATGTCTAAACTCTTGTGAGCCACACCGAATGACACAGCATACCCAGTTAGAAACATGGGCCTTGAGTTTGACACGTGACATAGTAGGAATCCACTGCAAGTACAGATACTTTAAAAGGGACTCTTCCACCAGAAAGGAATATTTTTGTTATCAGAAAAATCTAATTTTTTTTTCTATTTGAGCAGTGCTATGGAATTAAGATAATGTCCTTCTCTAGCTGAGAAATAAAACTCCTAAATGGCAGGGCAGACTAATCTTACTTTATGGTTGGTGCAGCTTGTCTCGTTAGGGCTTGTTCACACGACGCTTTTGTGATCCGTTTTACGGATCCGCAAAACGGATATAACAATTGTCAGTGTGATTAGCATTGCTTTCAATGGCAAAAGCGCATCGCTATTCACACGGGAGATCAGCGATGCACTTTTGAGAGCTCTCCTGCGCTGCGCTTTTCGGATCCGCTTTAAGAATTGACACGTCAATTCTTCTTGCGTTCTACACAAGTGAAAGCCCATAGGATATAATGGAGTCCGCTTTTGGCACCTGTCCAAAAGTGCTCGACACTGTGGGTACGTATTGCCGGCTGAAAGCGCATCCGAAAAGCGCAGAGCACAGCTGATGGGGCTGGATCGTGGGATGGAGGTGCTGCCTGCTTCTTCCGCCACCCAGCCCAGCCGAACTGAGCGTGTCCTCCTGCCTCCCGGCCCAGCCGAACTGAGCGTGTCCGCCTGTCGCCCGGCCGAACTGAGCGTGTCCGCCTGCCGCCCGGCCGAACTGAGCGTGTCCGCCTGCCGCCCGGCCGAACTGAGCGTGTCCGCCTGCCGCCCGGCCCAGCCGAACTGAGCGTGTCCTCCTGCCGCCCGGCCCAGCCGAACTGAGCGCGTCCCCCTGCCGCCCGGCCCAGCCGAACTGAGCGCGTCCCCCTGCCTCCCGGCCCAGCCGAACTGAGCGCGTCCCCCTGCCTCCCGGCCCAGCCGAACTGAGCGCGTCCCCCTGCCTCCCGGCCCAGCCGAACTGAGCGCGTCCCACTGCCGCCCGGCCCAGCCGAACGGAGCGCGTTTCCCCCCGCCTCCCGGCCCAGCCGAACTGAGCGCGTCCCCCTGCCTCCCGCCCAGCCGAACTGAGCGCGTCCGCCTGCCGCCCGGCCGAACTGAGCGCGTCCGCCTGCCGCCCGGCCCAGCCGAACTGAGCGCGTCCGCCTGCCGCCCGGCCCAGCCGAACTGAGCGTGTCCGCCTGCCGCCCGGCCGAACTGAGCGTGTCCGCCTGCCGCCCGGCCCAGCCGAACTGAGCGTGTCCGCCTGCCGCCCGGCCCAGCCGAACTGAGCGTGTCCGCCTGCCGCCCGGCCCAGCCGAACTGAGCGTGTCCGCCTGCCGCCCGGCCCAGCCGAACTGAGCGTGTCCGCCTGCCACAGCCGAACTGAGCGTGTCCACCTGCCGGCGCCGGGCCGCCTGGAACAGCCGTGCGGAGCGTGTTCTCCTGCCGCCCGGCCCAGCCAAGCAGAGCGTGTCCACCTGCCGGCGCCGGGCTGCTCGGCACAGCCTGGTCCTGACGGGCGCAGCAGGTGATGAGAGGGACGGGCGCAGCAAGTGATGAGAGAGATATCCCCACCCACGAAAACGTATCCGGAAAGCTGATCCGTAAAACGCAACTCAAAAAGCATACAATACAGATCCAAATTAAGTATCAACTGTTGCGTTTTTCGGATCCGCTTTCTGGATGCGCTTTTCACTCCTCAAAAACTGATCCATAAAAATGATCAAAAACGTTGTGTTAACAAGCCCTTACAAGTACCAGGTAATGACCTAAATATCACTCTTTTTTTTTTTTTTTAGAAAACAAAAGGGATACATAATATTACACTGGACTATAGTGATACATATATCAACACAGGAAAGGATAACGGTGTAATCTTTTCTCTGCACTAGGGAGGGGGTTTCTTCACATCTATCGGATTAGTGCTAATAAGAATTACACCTCTCAGGCCACAGCCTGCCACAAACCATAAAGCAATCCGCTCATTGCTGTGGTATTAGAGCTCACAGAAGGGAAGTCAGAAAGAGTAATATGTACAATAGGCTAACTTTAAATATATATACACACACCCTTAGGGGTTTGTTCACACGGCGTTTTAACTCCATGTTACATCTGCTTTTTAGATCCATTTCTGGGACCGACAGGACGGACCCAGATCTAAGCAATTAGCAGTGACTATCACTGCGGGCTATGAGCAACACGCATGTCAATTCTTTCACAGACGGAGCAGACAGGCAGGAGGGGAACACGCGGCGGTGATCTCTCATGTGAACGCCGCTGTGTGTTCCTCATAGCCCGCAGTGATAATCTCACTAATTGTTAGAACTGTCTCTAGGTCCGTCCTGTCGCTCCAAGAGACGGATCTAAAAAGCAGATGTGAGCATGGAGTTAAAATGCCGTGTGAACAAACCCTTATAAAACCCAATTTAAAAAAAATTCTTATATTAGTTAAATATTGCTTGCCAATATGCGAAAAGAAAAATTTGGATGGTGGTGTCCCTTCAGTTCTATTTTAAAAAGCTTAGAAGGGCTTCTTTAGAACGCCAGCAGCCTTGGTCTAAATGGTGGTTTCGGATGCTTTACCTGCTCCACTTGGGTCTTGAAAAGGTTACAAGAGAAAAGACATGTAATAGGGTGAACAAATTATCAGAACCTTTTATAGCACTATATTGCATCGTGTCTTTATTGGAAACACAGGAAAAGTTATACAGAGAGAAACAGAGTCCTATCCCTAGTGATAAGGAAGGAAAGAGAAATAGAGCTTACGTTGCTACCCTTGTAGTAGCACAGTTCATTTTCAAACCCAGTCCTCAGGTCAGCAGTCGCAATCATAAAGAAAACACGTATGAAGTAATCCAGACAGGAGATGAGGTTTTTCAGGTACTTTAAAAATGAAGACGCTTTATTGTATCCATTAAAATAGGTAGGCAAGGAGGCGAGCAAGACATCGGCACAACGCTGGTTTCCGTGCTTTTTAGGTCGCCGAAAAACCTCACCACCTTTTTGGCTTACTTCATACGTATCCCTAGTGATAGTAAGGCCACACAGTTACAAAACTTTGTGCTCCCAGTTTGTGATACCATGGGAAATGTATCCCAACCAAAACCACGGCAGGGTTGTATCAGAGCTATATGATATAGCAAACAAAGTTCAAATGTAATCATATTTACTGAATGTATATGGTTTCTGCATTGCATACTATACCTGTGTCCGATACAGAAACCGTATACATTCGGTAAATAGAACGCTATGGCCTAATCAGAACCTCAAGGTGATATACTACAACCGGGGAGCACAACTGTTGTGAAGGGGGCCTAAAACAGCATACTACATGTTCAGGGAGAAAAAAAAAATAAAAAATTTGTAAAAAAACTATGTATCCCCCAACATGTTCTCTCCCTCAATCCTGTGCTTCTAAAGACAACTTGGTTCTAGAGTCTCGGGTGAAACCCCCCCACCCTCCCCCCCAAAAAATTCCTGGACCAGGTTTTTTTAGGAGCCATGATGCCGAGAGCAAAAACGTCACCTTTGTTCTAATACAATTTTATATTAATTCCCCCCAGTACCATGTGTGACAGAATAACATTTTTCAGTGCTTTGGACAACTTCCACCCCATCAAACAATGTCACATACACTTACTGGGAAAAAAATAAAATAACCCATCCCCTTAAAAATGTCAGATTGGTAAACCACTTGACCTGCAGTTATGTCTCAGGCAGATATGCAAAACTATTGCAGGTGTGGTGGGATTAGACACTGGGTCTTGCCAGAAGAGGGCTTCTCCACTACCATGTAAAGACATTTTGCCCAATACACAACATTTCAGAAGGGGCGCATCATTTGACATAGAAGCTCGATGGTCATTTTGACAAACGGCCCACCATCTTGGCCATTCTGACGTAGCTGGGAGGAGATGTTGGTAGTAGTGGTTACATAAGAGCACAAGCATATGGCAGCAGCTCAGTCTGACCCCCAGTACATAGGAACATTTGAGCTGCCAACAAGCACAAGCAAATCCTGCAGTTTCTGGGGCCCCTTCATTACATACCTGTTTGTGCCCAGCCCACGTTGAAGTGATTAGCAATAAGAAATTTGGTGTCACTGTGCCCATTACCTGTACTGCCATTGCCTGTTTGCGGTGGTATCATGAATGCGAAATCTGAACGGCTATTCAAATTGATTCGTACCATTTTCGGTTTGTGAGGACGGTCCGGTATGCAGCACTCTTCAATCCGATCTCTGCTGTAAAGTGATAACGGTCTCGATTTTGTGTATGATGATCTAGGGAGCCCGCACATATGATAGTCACTGCTAGTAGTGATAGGAGGGACACTAACAGCTCAGTGATATGTGCAGGAGGTCCTGTGGCCACATCTGTTGCCTTTCATGACAGGGTTTCCAACCAGCATTTTTCAGTAGCATAATGCTCGCACATATAGTAAAGGTTTCCCAAAAACGTCTGTCAGATTACAACTCTCATTTTTGGGTTACCAGATTTATCACCAGTTTTATGGGACAAGCAGCCTTGGCGACCTGCAAGTGTGCAAGATCTTCAGGCCTAGCTGCAACATATGTGGGCAAATGTGCCATATAGAACCTGTATGCCTCCATGTCCAACCATATCTTCCTGTATACATGCTACAGCGACAGGACACAATAGTCTCCTTGCAGTTGTGCAGTTTTTCCCCATTAAACTCATCCTTTCATTCTAACACTGTAAAACACATATATCATCATTTCTTTAATGCATATAAAAGTTTCATTCGAAGCCAACTCCTCCTGCTTGGTGCATGGTTTTTATCAGTGAGTGTAGGTTTTACTTCTGTTGTAGAAGTTTGTCCCTAATTTTAATATTACTACATTTATTTCACGTGTTCAAGGCTCAGGGTACACGGGGCCGTTGCTTCCTGCTGTCATATCCCAATCACTGGTAACAATTAGATCACTCTTACCGGTAATTTTGTATAAAACAACAATTTCTGAGATCACCAATCTTCTTCTAGGTTTTCTTACAGAATCTCCTTTTGCATTTGGGAACACAGCAATCACTATGGCTGTAACCAAGAGGGAGCCTATAATTTCAGTTCTCTCGTTATTGGATTAGGTGGCCAGTAACACTCCAATGTTGTCAATGAGGGCTTTTAGAAACCTCATTAAAATCCACTCTAGCCATTGGCCGATAAGCTGCTGTCGTGGACATAAGGTTGCTGTATATGTGATGTTGTTCCTCTTCTTTCTAATGTATCGGCAATCACAGTTTATGCGTTATATTCACTTCAATTTTCTACGTGAAATCTTAACAACTGCATTCAACAGAACGTTGAAGTTAAAATACATTTAGGACAACAAAGCCAAGCTTCATTAGGCTCTGCCTAGAAGATAAATTCATTTATATGGATGTACCATCTTAACAGTGGCCTCTAACCATGTCATATCCATGTTAGCTAGTCTCACGGGTCTTCTTCTGGAATACATTGCCATGGGCTCAAGCCACGTATCCCAAAGCAAACATTTGCTTTACCTACCCATTCCCATATCACTGATGCAGAAGATCTGCTACAGGGACCTCACATCCTGGACCCTGCTGCTCCTCCGCACAGATTTATTCCCAGATTAGAAATAATTTTTCCAAAATCACACTGTCCAAGCGAGAGTAGAGTGGGGGTCTAGGACATTCCATTGGTTCGGCATTACATCTTGTACCGGAAAAACAGATAATGAAGCGAGCTGACCTTCATATAGGCGGAGAAAAGCACCAGCAATCACAGCAAAACCAAGAGTGAGAATGGAAGAAAAGAATTCTACACTGGCGAAGACAACGTTAGCTTAGCACCTTAATGTCTGCTTCTGATCATTGTACTGGATCCTCTATAATGCAAAACTCTAAATTATGTCATGTGTAAGATTTTTTTTCCTTAAAAGAGGAAGCTAACTTTTGGATAAAGTCGAATGGCCTTCATGATAAACTGCATTTGGGAATATATATAAAACCGACTTGCAATATGATACATACACGTTTGCAAGCGTAATGCAGGGTTGTGTTCATCAGCTTGGCTAATTTCACTTCAAAGATATTTGCTCCATCTAATTCCATAGGTAAGCAATCTGGCGGGATTGGACAGTGATGCTCTAAGCAAAAGGAATTTGGGGCTGAAGCTGGATACTGTCCACACCAGTGCATGTCACCCATTGGTCTTGGTCCATATTACCCCCACTGTCAAACTATGTACCAAGAAAGATCAGCTCACAGCAACCACCTCAAGAGCTTCTATTTGATTCAAAGTAAGCAATGTTTGGCCTCCATAAATCTTTTTTTCTGTATTAAGATGTAGGTGACTTGTATTCTTGAAGCTTTATGAGGATCATGATTAGGTTTGCGATACAGAAATAACAGAGAAAAGCCGTATAGATTTTTTTGCCAATACTTAGGTTGGTACCGAAATAATATTTAAAAATGAAAAACAAAAAACTGTGTGAAGTCTACTGTAACTGTGAAGAAATCCAGATTTATATTTGGGATAATCACATCTCATCCATTCATGGACCATATTGAACCAACATAAGAACAGCAAAAAAAATACAAATCTGAGCTTGGTTGGCAGGTTCCATCCGGATCAGATCCAGGTTCAAAATTACTTCACATCTGCCTACTTTGCATCCTGTGTCATATTCAGGTCTGTTACCCGACTGTATTTTTCCTGGGAGAGTGGTGAAAACCTTAACCATGCTAGTAGATTTTCATTCTGATCCCATTTGTTGTACCTCAATACAAGTAAAAAAATTTTGCGTATCCAGTGTTTTAGTTATTTCTCCAACAAATGGACCTCATCACCATTGACCTGTTGCAAATACCATTGTCCCCCAACCAGACACTGATAAACACACTCAAAACTCCCCCTCTATGCATTTACACATGGACAAATGCATCCTGATCCAGTGCATCGCACCATCTGTATAGATTTGGGAAATGTTCGAGAGCTACATTTTGCCCGTGATGATTCAGCCTTCAAAATTGAAGTCAATTCTGTAATTTAATGTAACCGACCCTATACCTGAAATTGGTCTTTGAGCTACCTAGTCAAGTGCGGAATGGGTTTGCCTAGTACCAGGATGTCCCCAGATAGGTTTAGGATATTTGTATGTAACATACCTACAGACTGATGCGCTTTTTATTTTATTTACAACCTGAAAGCACAAAAAAAAAAACAAATATACCTGCTCACAACACAACAGCTGCCAGAAACGCTTCTACTAAAGACATTTTTAGCAGTAATAAAAAAAACTAATCACCAAGTCCGCATGATTCCCAAAAAATCCTCATGCCCTACTTCCAAAGGAAACAATACTAAATGTTGTATATGAATCCTTACTACACACAACCAGGATTTCTCCACTGCATTAGCTTTCATTTTTCTTCCCGACACTGCCACAGATTGGAAAATCCGCATAAAACACATTTTGCAAATGGAAAAGTAGTCTTGGGCATTGTCCCTCCAAAAATGTATGTTGAACTGCCAGGTAGTCACAGGGCATTAGTTGAAATGTTTTCCAGCACAACACTTTAATAAATCACGACCTTCAATTGTGCTATGTCTCACGGGTTACATGACGTGTCTGTATTCCAAATCCTGCAGCTAAACAATACAGAACAAAAGGAGAGACTGAAACAAAGAGATAGTCCTTATGTTAAAAAGCATACTTGGGACTGCTTGAATCGCAAAAGCAGAAACTTCAAATTAGTTTATATTCTCCAAAAGAATTGGCAAAAAGACAACAACAACAACATAAAAAGACAATGAATCAAAGTACACAAGTGCTAAGAAAAGAGTGAAAACCTCCAGCAACTTTAAATGCCACAAACTATGGTTCCCTTACTACCCAAGTTGCAGCCTTGTTTGTTCCTGAACACTCTGGCTACCAACATACCATCTGCTGTACACATCAGCAGCTGTGCAATTAATGCACAGTTCCTTAAACCTGCAACGTTATTTAATCTATCCAACTTAAAGCTTTTGAAAAATATTGAATCGGCCTTTCAAGCTGGCAAAAAAATAAAAAATCTGTTCCAAATAAACAACAACTAGACCTATGTGCTCTTCAAAACCGATTAGGTATTCTTAGCTTATAAGAATAGTGTATTCACCAAGTGTCTGCTAAAGAAATTTTCACACATATTTGGACAGTTATAGGTCAACATTTTAATCCAAAAACGAACAAAATAGAACAAGCATAACTGAAGACAAAATGTGGAATGCGTTCAATAACAAAAATTAATTGCTTCTCCTTATGACCATCTGTTTAAAACAAACAAAAAAAAGTCCAATCTTTCAGAACCAAATTTTGGAACCGCTGTGAAAAACTTTGCCACACATGCGGTAAAAAGGAATTTAAAGCAGAGTCCATCTGGTCCTTTCACATCCTTCCCAAGGTCAAACCAATCCTACGTTTTCCAATAGGCCTTAAATTAAGCTCATTCACGGCAGCCACTGCTTCGTCATAACGGCCGGTGCAGACTGTAGCAAATCCAGTGGCCATTCCCTGTCTATCAAATTTGATATCTACAGAGTCAGGAATGATGTTATAACCGTAGAAGAAATCTAAAATGTTGGAAACCGTAATCGTGTATGGGAGATTTTTCATGCAGATCATTCCTCCAGATGGCATTCCTTCATAGTTTTGGCGAGGAGATAAAGGTCGATTGTAATCGATGCCCGTGTTTTCCATGTCATACCTGCCAAAAGACTCATCTCTACCAACATACTCCATTGGATAAGAGCCACGTGGTCTTTCTGGAGAACCTCTGTATTCCCTATGGTGATATTCAGGCAACGGGTAAGGCTCTACATGGGCTTCTGCAGCTTTTATGTAGTCCTCTTTATACCCTGTTGGCTGGGCCATATATGTTTCAACTGGAGGATCAACAAAAGCACCGAACTCTTTCATCTGTTCATCAGAAATGCGCCTCAAAAGGACTTCTGTACCCAAAAACCGTTGGCGGTTCAAGGTTTCAGCATGCAAAGCTTCTTCTTCAGAATGAAACCTTACTAAGGCTTCTCCCAAACCAACGCCTTTGTTATCAACAAGCAAGACTATATCATCTTCATGCAAAGGAAATCGATCAAAGAACCTTCTAACTTCAGCCTTACTCACATCAAAGGGAAAATTCCTTACATAGAGACATCTCTTCACATTAGATGGTTCTCTTCTTGAATAATCCTCATATGTCGCCTCCTGTTTTGGTGACTCGTGGTTTTTGTAGGATTCGATTAGCTCCAACACCGCCTTCCGGAGAATAGGCAAGATAAACACTGGCCGACCCTTTAAGTTGCTTTTGTGTAAAGCAAGAAACTTCTGATACTGCCTCTCACTTTGTACCATGATGAAGCCTTCCCTGGTCCTGTGGTTGTGCTTATCAAGCAGAAATTTGATGTGGTCGTCTGCCAGATCAGGAGCGGCAAAAAAACGCCTTAGATCCTCTCTCTCAATTCCATATGATAAATTTTTCAGATGCAGATAAAACTGTTGGTTAAGGGGTGATCTAGATCTCGTTCGTCTCCTGGCTTGTTGGTGGAAAACATTATCAACCGTGCCTCCGGCGTTCACCCACTTTTCTTCAGTTGTTTTTGATACAGATATAAACCTACTACCTATATACTCATTGTTAAAATTCAAAGCTGCATCGGCATCCTTTGCGCTTCCAAATTTCACAAAGCCGTTCCCATTCTTAAGACCGTTTGATCGCAAAAGAAAAAGAACTTCAACTACATTTAGGCCTTTAAAAAATTGCCTGACCACTTCCTCGGTTGCACTGTATGGTAGCCCATACAAAAATACATAAAGGTCATCATTGGAAGAACGGACCTCCCTTTTGTCATATTTCTGACCGTATGATTCGCTATGTTTGGAGCCAACACTGTTCAAATCAGAATCGTAATTCTTTTTCTCATTTTTATTCTGATTGCCTCCCTTCTTCATCAGTGACGATCGGTTCAAATCACCAGAGGGTGGTACTGCCGGATGCTTTGGATTCTTGTTTTTTCGACTCATTTCTAAAGTAATTTGCATGTCTGCCTTGCTGCTAAGAAAAAGCTGAACGCGCGAGTTCTTAATGATACCTCCAGTCCGGCTCATGGCTCGTCTGGCGTCTTCATCTGTCGAAAATATAATGAACGCCTCCCCAAGATTTCCACCAATTATGTGCACTCCTCCATCAGGAATTTGCAAACCAGTAAAGAAATGCCGAATATCAGCTGCACCAGCAACAACAGGAAGGCCCTGTAAGCGGATCACTACAGCCATTCCTGGGGTCTGAAAGAATGTCACCTGAAAATATAAGCGCACAACAGAAATTGTAAGTAGATTATAGGAGTGAATTTGTTTTTATAGAAGATACGTCTTGTGTAGTATGTAAAAAAAATGTTTTGTAAAAAAAGGAAAGCACAAAGCAACTTCCAAAGGTCTGCGCAAAAGCAATGACATATCCAGTTCACACAGATCAGGACTGTACAGGCTAATCACATACAGACACAAAGGATTAAATGGGGGTGATGGTGGGTAAAGGTAACCTGTCAGCAGGAAAACAATGCCGATCCGGGGACAACATTTAAAGGGGTTGTCTCTCTACAGACATTGATGGGATATCGAAAGGATACCCAGGTTGCATCTCTAGGACCTGCAACTATCTCCTAAACGAGCCCTGAAACCTTTCTATTCTGAACGGAAAGGTGGTCGGGACTCTATCATTCACATGAATGGTCGTTCTGATTACGGCAGAGCATCGTCGCTCAGCTAAACTCTGAGCTCCCATTCGTGTTGATGGGAGAGTCCTGACCACTTTTCCATACAGTATGGAGAGGTTTCAGGGCTCGTTTAGGAGATCATTGCAGGTCCCATAGGTGCCGCCTAGACCCACCAGATACTGGTGCCATAACTTAGTTATATCCCATCAATGTCTGTAAGGGGAAAGATCTCTCCTTGAGGAGAGGAACCAATAAAATGGTCGGTGTGAGGGTTTACTTGCCATTCAGACATCACTGACTGTTTTGCATAAAGCAAAGGCTTATGGGAAAAGAGCTGAGGAGCTCCACAGCGCACTCTATTGGATGTATTTATCCTCAGTTCACATGTAGCTCGCAGGAGCCTAACAATGTGAAGGGATTTGAGCCAAACCAGTTAAGTTCCACTACAGACAGCTGTTTCAGGGTATTTGCCCCTCCTCAGTGCACTGCACCAGTTTCGGGTGTCTGTTGTTGAACTTAACTGGCTTGGCTCAAATCCCTTCACACTGCTAGGCTCCTGTGAGCTACATGTGAACTGAGGATAACTACATCCAATAGAGTGCGCTGTGGAGCTCCTCAGTTCTTTTCCCATAAGCCTTTGCTTTATGCAAAACAGTCAGTGAGGTCTGAATGGCAAGTAAACCCTCACACCGACCAATTTATTGGTTCCTCTCCTCAAGGAGAGAACTTTCCCCTTTCGAAGCCACTCGTGCCTCTCACCCAGCCAACCAGTAAGTTCTACACTGCACTGCACTGCAAAGACCCCGAAACAGCTGTCTGTAGTAAGGCAACTCTTCTGCACACATTTCATGCATTTACTTTGACAGAATGGAGTGTTATTCATCTATAGCCCCACATCGTACTTCATGCCGATAATCATTATGAGATTGCCTACTCTTCCTTTCTGCCTCTGACGAGATTTTTTC
>JAODAL010057524.1:0-22626 GCA_025379985.1 Phyllomedusa bahiana
TCCCCGCGTGTCTCATTTGTCATAGCTTTTTATAATGTAATTTGGTTTGTCTGTGCTTTTTCCTTCTATATTGTAAAGTGTGCGGAATATGTTGGCGCTATAAAAATAAGATTATTTATAAAAATTTTTATATGTAAAATTGGTCTGTGATTTTTTTTTTTTCTGGGGCTTTTAAAACCTAAGTGTGTTGCCTAAGATGTAGCATGTATCCTTGTGACTGTTGTGGATGTTCAGTTCAGCTTCTCCAGCCCTTTTTTGGGTGTAAGAAGAAGGTTTTGTTGCTCTCCCATAGACTTTAATGGTCATCGGCGATAATCTATTATCGACTATCGGAAATCGTCTTGATAATTGCCGATATCGACTATCGACCCGATGACGATAGTCAACGTAATCGCTCATCACTATTGACGGTCAATTCTCAAAAAATGGTTAGATACAGTTAAGCTTCCAGGCCTCTCTGAGGAAGAGGTTTCAGTACTAGGTTCCCCGATCACTATTCTCGAAATTGAAACTACCATAACCAAACTTAGAAATAATAAAGCCCCAGGCCCAGACGGCTTCACCGGCGAATTTTACAAAACTTTAAAGTCGCAAATATCCCCAACGCTATCTAAGTCCTAGTTGGCTGGCAACGCGATTCCAGCTGAAATGAAGACAGCCTACATCAAAATTCTTCCCAAAGCTGGGAAAGACCCCCTTTTCGCATCGTCCTCTCTCTTTAATTAATGTGAACCTAAAACTTTTAGCCAAAATAATGGCGGATCGCTTGGCCCAGTATATCCGAAGCTTGTTGATAACCATCAGGTAGGTTTTGTGCACGGTAGATCAGCAGTAGCTAATATAAGAAAAGTACTCCTCATACAGGATGAGGTCAAAAAGCAACCACACCACCACCCACACTCGGCTCTGTTGACCATTGACACAAAGAAGGCCTTCGATAGCGTCGACTGGGGGTGGTTAAACAATGTACTTGACAGGATAGGCCTCACTGGATCATTGAGAGTTTTCCTCAGGGCTTTATACAATAATCCTAAAGCCAGGATATGTCTCCCGGGCTTCATCTCTAAGCCCTTCTCCTTAGAGCGTGGAACAAGACAGTGATGCCCATTGTCAACTTACTTCTTTAATGTAGCAATTGAACCCCTAGCTAGATCGTTAATAAATTCTACTACTTTTGAGGGTATAAAAGTGAGAACCCAAGAACTTAAGTTGGCTCTATTCGCTGACGACTTCATCTTTTTTCTGAAACACCCGGAAAGGGACTTACCGAGATTATTTCATGAGCTCCGTATCTTCCGTAAATGCTCAGGATTCAAAATCAATGAGACTAAATCGGAAATCTTAAGGGTCTCCCAAAATTCTAAACCATTCTTGCTGTCGCATCTAAATACCCAACTGCAGATCGCCACAACTTCTATTAAATATCTAGGCATACATATTGGAAAATCACCCATATCAATTTACAATCTGAACTACCCCCCTCTGATTCTGAAAATGGTTAGGGAGTTGGACAAATGGTCTAAATTACCCCTTTCATTATTGGCCCGTGGACATCTCATCCGCATGATGAGTTTCCCCAAATTATTGTATCCACTTCAAACCATTCCTTTATTGCTGAAACACTCTGATGTCAGGATCATACAATCGAGTTTCACTAAGTTCCTCTGGGCAAACAAGCGCCCTAGAATCTCAATTGGCAAATTGCAACTTCCTAGAATTTGTGGTGGAATTAACATACCTGATATGTATAACCTAGCTTGTATTCTAAGACATTGTATTGATTGGATCAAACAGACCTCAGTCTATTCCAACACGGAATTAGAAGCACTGATAGCTTCGCCCTGGAGCCTACCAGCTCTGCTACATACTAGGTTTGCACATATACCCTCGGATGTCAGGTCCTGTATACTCTTCCGTGATACGATAGCAACATGGAAAATATGTCACAAACTCTTTCAGTTACCAGCCATGTTTAGCAAGTATATGCCCTTGATGGGTCACCCAGAGTTCAAATAATCGACACCTCACCCACTGGAATACACTGGGGATTATCGCGGTGAGAAAACTCTTCAACCCTACTGACAATTCTTATCTGTCTCTTGCAGACCTTCATCGTTGCTATCAAATCCCAACCACACATTTTCTTACCTATGGGCAAGTTGTAGGCTTCCTTAAAGCAAGGGTATTACAGCCTAACCGAGAATTCTCCACTAATCCCTTCGATGAGATCATTGGACCTACCACTAGTAGCCACTCCTTATCTATATTGTACGCGAAGTTGCACAGCTCAGACACCTTGAGTAGAGAATCTGCCTTAGTCTCTAGATGGGACAGGGACAATTCCCAGGCCAGGATATATCTTAAATTATTTTGGATGGGTGGGTTAGACTATGTAAGGCCGTCATCAATGAAAAATGGAGGGAGACTCACTTTAGATTTATTCACCAAGCCATCTATGGTTTTAACCCCTTAACGACCCTGGACGTATGAGTACGTCCCAGGGCCACTAAGGGGCTTTGCAGGGGGATCGCTCCGCGACCCCCCCCGCACAGCCGGCGGGTGTTAGCGGCTGATTGCAGGTAACACCCGGCAGTAACAGCGCCGGCGGGTGGCTCCACCGGCTGCCACTGTTTAACCCGTCAGACACCGCGGCAAATATGGCCGCGGCGTCTGACTGAATGACGATCGGTGCCGCGCACCGATCATTACGGTCATCAGCATGGATCACAAAAAACTATATAAAATTTATATCATTGTAATTGTATCGACCCGCATAGTAAAGTAATCCAGTCATTTACACTGCAGGGTGAGCGCTGTAAAATTGAAACCCAAAAGATAATGAGGGAACTGCATTTCCCCCCATTTTCATGGCCCAATGCTAAAAAAAAACCTATGGAATACCTGTGTCCCCAAAAAATGCACAAATAAACCCAAAAAGAGATCCATGAGGGGGTTTGAATCCAAATTGGGGTGACTTACAGAAGGTTTCACCTGTTCTGGTACTTTGGGGCTTTGCAAATGTGACATGGCATCCACCAAAATCTGCCTTCCAAAAGCCTAATAATGCTCCCTCCATTTTACACCATTGTCATTCGCCCAAACAGCAGTTTACACCCATATATAGGGTACTGTTGAACTTGGAAGAAATTGTGTAACAAAATTTGGGGTGCCTTTCTCCCAGGATTCTTTGTAAAAATTTAACATTTTAAGTTAAAATTGCAGACTGCTGGAAAAAAAAAAAATCTAAAAAGATTTGTGAAACACCTATGGGTCGATATACTCATTATACCCCTGAATACATCCCTTTAGCAGTGTAGTTTCCAATATGGGGTCTTTTTAGGGATGTTTATTTAGCTTTAACACCTTAGGGTGTCCAAAAACCTTTAATGGTGCCTAAATAAAATCGTAATGAAAATGAGACCCCAGAGACTGGTAGGTATCGCCGCGTCTGAAAAAGTCCGATCTATTTAAAATATTTTAAACAATCCATTTATCCCGTTTTTGCTTGAACACCGTAGAAGAAAAAAAATTCCAAACGCCAAAATTGCGTTTTGGTCATTTATGTCACTCAAAAAATGGAATAAAAATGATCAAAAAAGTCGCATGCATTCCAAACTGCTAGCGATAAAAAGTACACTTCAGCCCGCAAAAAATTCCCCCTCACTGACGTCCGTAGGTGTTAGTGCAAAAAAAGTTATTGGTCGCACAAAATGGCGCCGTGGCGCAAATTTCAAAATAGAAAAGTTTGGAATTTTTTTTACGGTACCAAAACATAACGGAACCCTACATGTTTGGTATTGCCGGATGCGTAACAACCTGTAGAATACAGATAATACATTATATTTACCGAAGATTGAACGCCGTAAAAGCAAAACACCCAGAAACATGGCAAAAATACGTTTTTTTTCACAATTTGTCCCACTTGAAATTTTTTTGCGGTTTCCCAGTATATATCTATAGTATAGTGAATAATACCATTAGAAAGTACATCTTGTCCGCAAAATAAAGCCCTCATGTGTCTATGTAGGTGGAAAAAATAAAAAAGTTATGGCTTTCAGAAGGCGAGGAGGGAAAAACGAACGTGTCACCAAAAAAAAAACGCCGGGTCCTTAAGGGGTTAATATACCCCCCCCCACCCAAATGCTCCACAACGCAAGGTAGCCTGCCCCAAATGCTTCCTGCCTAAATCAGACCTTACTCATGGAATGTGGAGTTGCCCCGATTTTGGGCGAATCTGCACACCATCCTGAGACAGAAATGGGGTTTATCGTTTCCTCTTACACCAATAGTATTTCTGTTCCATGATTTCTCAGGGGTAGAAAAATTTCATAACCTATTACATATTGTCCTACTAGCTGCTAAAAAATGCCTTTTGAACTATTGGCTTGAACCCAAAACACCAGATGTTGGGGAGGTATGGTCATTAGTGAAACACTATCTGCACATGGACCGCATAGAGGTAGAATTAGCCAAGGAGACCCGGACTGAGAGCTTTTTCAGGTGCTGGACTCCCTTCATAATAAATTTGCTGGGTTCTAATGAGATAAAGCGCTTGGTCACTCCTTTCTGACTCACCAAGTGGTACTTGGAGGGGGAACTAACAGGAACACTGGGCAGTCTCCGATTAAATGGCTGAGATTCCTTCTGTGGCTAATTAGATGCTAATCTTGTGTGAAACTTAGCGCTATGACCCAAAAAATTATAGGATGAGATAAAATAGAGCTAGATCTTCAGGCTATTCAAAATGATAGGGTACTCAGATCTAAACTCGACTTGGGGGTGTTGTGTTATTTTGTTGTGCTGTATTATGTTTTATATCGTTTGTCCTGCTCTGTATTGCAATGCTTGGATTTACTTTGTAGTCTTATGTAATGTAACATGGCATAAGGGTGGGAAATGACATTGACCGAGTTTCAACTTACTTAGGTTGCCTGGCATTCTTATTTAGATGTCTGTAGCTCGGTCTCAGATATATAGAGGTCGAGTTGTATAATGTATTTGCTGCTCACTAGCCACTTCTAACGGACCTATCTGAGGCCTTTTCGAGGTTTCGCATAGTAGTACTGTCATTTCCTGGATCATTATGTGTTCAGTAACTTCAATTACTTGTGGTTCTACAAATTGTAATACCTATTGCTTCTGTTTTAAAGTTCTTTTTTTATTGTATTTGAAACTCCCAATAAACACATTTCTAAAAAAAAAAAAAAAAAGTCTTACACCTAGACATTCATACATGTCCCCTTTAGTCTTAATGAGGTTGTTTTAGTTTGTTGATTACCACATTTCACCCTCTTTGCGTACACAAGCTTAAATTATTGTTTTTGTGGTTTGGATATGCCTCCCCATTACCGGTCAATATGAACTCCAGAGGCGACATGCATGATTTTTCAAATAGTCTCCAAAACAATGGTTATCTCACCAGATAACAGAGAGTGACTTTTTATCACTATATTTTATATTTTGCCATTGGAAAACTTAAACTCTATCAGTTCTCTATCTATAAAATACTAAAACGTAACTTTTATTATGTATAAAACTTAACCTCTATACACACTATTTAAAAACCTGATTTCCAATCCCTCAATCTATCCCCCTCTACTTCTGAAGGAATAGCTCCTTTTCTACTATCAAGTCTGGTGGAACACCACCTCTTAACAGGAAAACCTTATATATACAGTAATTTACTAACTCCAGTAAAGGATCCCAAGCATCCTTCTTGGGCAGTCGTCCCTAATCTAATGGACATAAAACATATAAGGTTTCCTTGTGACACCCTCTGCAGCGGGTGACACTTGTAGACAGAGGTGAGAAATCACAATTTAAAACGTCATGCCTGACCTCCCCAACATGTTTCACCAGCTAAACAGGCTTCATCGGGGGTTTGGGAAAGGTCCGGTCCCATGTGGTCTAAGCTCATTTCTTTTATATCATTTTAGGAAACACACCCTATTCAGGTGCTCAACCAATTAGCCATCAGAGAATCCACAAAACCCACTCCCCCTTCCCACTCTCCTGCACACACACTGATACTATGTGCTGCTGCTGCTGTCACCATGCTCCCATAAAAACATTCCTCAGACAAGTTCACCATCTCCATAGAGGGCTTGCGCCCTATCTTACCATAACGCCCGCGCCCGCGTACTGTATCTGCCCTGACTGTGATGGACTTCCGTTCAATTTATCTCATATTATTGCATCTGCGTGGCTAACCTAGAATGGACTAAGCAGAATAGGTGTTACATTCCACAGCACACTACCAGTTTATCACCCTCCCATGAACCCCTTCTCCCCCCATGTCTAATATCAAAATAAATTTGGGAATACAAAACTCCCATTGAAACTGTACAATATTATCTTAGTCTCTTCCCCTAAACCACTTCTCCTCTATATCTAATATACCTATGCATTTTAATAGAACTACAGGCCCTATGGTTAGCCCGCCCCCCCCCCCCTCCCCCGCCGCCCCTGCAACTTCACCTCCCACCTTCCCCATTAAAGATTCCCTTCTTACAGGTCAACGGCTATTACCTAAAATATTACGTTACAATGGGAGTATGCAAAAATGTTAGTACATTCATACTCATTGTATTTGCATACATTTGTATTGCATATATTGTATTTAAAGTTACACAAAATTTACGCAGTGAGTAGAAACAATAAATCCCAATACATAAATAGATGTATACATGAATAGATTGTAATCTACTCCCGAGCTGCGTATCATCATAGCAACGTAAGTGTATATATTATATGATTCAGTTGCTAACAACCTCTTCATGCACAGAAACAATATACACACATCCCAATCTGCCAAATAGAATCCGTGGCCTCACGTGATCAATACCTATCACCATTGCAAAACACAATGAAAATGAGGGACAAGGTGGGGGTAGAGGGGAGGCAGGAGGGAGATGGGGGGGGGGGGGGGGAGGAGAGAAAAAGAAAAAAAAAAAAAACTATGAGAAAATCTGATGCCTATAGTCATATATTCAACCGTGGCTATGTACCACTGACCGTCCTTTAAACACATATATTAAGTTTCTTCAAAAATTATATAGGGAATCACAAGATAAATAAATGCTGAAAAGAAAAGCCTTCATTTAGGCCTTAGGTATCAATGTAATTGAATCTATATATCCATCTTGCCTCTTCCTGCAACAAAACTAATCCAGAACGCCCTTTCTTTCCCTAGCTTTTTCACACAGATGCCCCAAAATTTTAGCACCTCTATTTCACCATTATGTCTTCCAAAAGTGCCCTCGCTAGGGGGCTGTCACCCTAGTTTTAAAAGTACTCTGATGTTTTGAGATCCACGATAAAAAACTCCTGGGGGCCTTTCCCACATAGATCTTGGGGCCTGAACATTAATTATACATTTTACGTTGCTTGATGGACGCAGCTGGGAGTGATTACCATCTATTATGTATACATCTATTTAGTTAGATTTATTGTTTCTACTAATGCGTAGATTTTGTGCTAACTTTAAATAAAATTTAATGCAATACAAATGTATGAAATACAATAGGTATGACTGTACTAACATTTTTGCATACTCCCTTTTAAATAATGAATTGGAATAGCTGCCCTGAAAAAAAGAATTTTTAATGGGGAAAGGTGGGAGGGAAGTTGCAGGATGGGGGGGGGCTACCATAGGACCTCGTTTTATTAAAAGAATTGTATATTAGTTTAAAAAAGGAAAGTGGTTTATGGGAAGAGACAGACAATAGTGACAGTACAAGGATATGTACCCCCAATGAATATCATATTAGACATGGAGTAGAAGGGGGTTCTGGGGGGGTTTAAAAGCTGGTAGGTGCGTGGAATGTAACACCTATTCTGCTTAGCCGTTTGGTTAGCCCCGCAGATGCAATAATATGAGAAAAATTGAACGGAATCCACCCACAGTCGGGGCAGATTTCTTTGTACAGAAAGGGGCGGCATGGAAAATTTTAGGGCGCAAAGCCCGCTAGGGAATGGGGAATTGTTGGGGATGTTGTTATGGGAGATGGTGACAGCGGCAGACGTTTAGTATCAGTGTGCTGCGGAGAGGGGAAGGGGGCAGGTTTTCTTTTCCTTGGGGCCAAGTAGGCACTTCCCCGGGGGCCCCCCACGAGTTGGGGGGCCCCCCTCAGAAGCTGCCTCCCTTTCCCAGTGGGGTGAGTACCCCCAGGAACTTCGGGGGCTCCCGCACCGGGCCTTTTTCACTGTCTTGCGCTTTACTTTAAGGGGGCGGCAGGGCAGCGCGGCAGTCAGGCGGGGGCCCCGGGTTGGCTCTGTGTGTGTCCTGTGCGGCCCTTTCTATTCCGGGCCCGTGCTGCGCTTACTGCCCAGGCAGGCAGACGGTGAGGTAAAGCAGGGGCCAGACCACGATCTCCTGCACTACAGCCCCGTCCCCCCTCTCCAGCAGTGGGGGGCCACTGAAGAGCAGGGATGCTGGGGAAAGAGGAGCAGGGCTGCCCCCCCCCTCTACCCTCATCCTTCGGGCTGAAGACTCTGGCCTCCTGCTCTCTGGGCTTCAGGACAAGTGGTGATTTAAGGGGGGGAGGGGAGGGGGGGGTAGGTTTAGGGAAGGGGGGGGGGGGGGGTGTGTTAGGAAACCTATCCGTGTGTCAATTGTGAGCTGTGTATCTAACCCTATCCGTGTGTACAATTGTACTGTGTATCTAAGCCTATCCAGTTGTACAATCTGCTGAGCTGTGTATTTTAACCCTATTTTTTTCCAGTGTGTTTTCCCCTCCTTTTCTCTCTGGGTGTACTAAGCCTATCCTGTGTACAATCTGCTCACTGTGTATCTAAGCCATCCGTGGTTACAATCTGCTCAGTGTTCAAACCTACCAGTGTGTACAATTGCTCACTGTTTCTAACCCATCCTGTTTACAATTTTTTGCCCCACCTGTGTAAATTTTTAGGCCCCCCCAAACCAGTGTGTACAATCTGCTCACTGTGTATCTAAGCCTATCCAGTGTGTACAATCTGCTCACTGTGTATCTAAACCTTCCATTGTACAATTGCCCCACTTTTATCTAAGCCTATCCATGTGTACAATCGCTGGCTGTGTATCTAAAACCTATCCAATGTGTAAATTGTGAGCTGTGATCTAAGCCTTCAATGTGTACAATCTGCTGAGCTGTTATCTAAGCCTATCCAATGTGTCAACTGTGGCTGTGTATCTAAGCCTATCCCAAAGTGTTCAATCTGTGGCTGTGTACTAAGCCACCAATGTGTACAAACTGCTGGTGTTTCTAGCTATCCAATGGGACAAACTGTTTACTGTGTATCTAAGCTATCCAATTGTCAATCTGTGAGCTGTGTACTAGCCTATCCAATGTGTACAATCTGTGAGGTGTACTAAACCTACCAATGTGTACAATCTGTGAGCTGTGTTCTAAAACCTATCCAATTGTACAATCGGGCTGTTATCAAGCTATCCGGGGTGTATTATCTGCTGGTGTGTACAACCTACTTTGGGGTGTACTATTGCTGGCTCTGTATTTAAACCATCTAGTGTTATATTTGCTTCCCTGGTACTAATTTACAGGTGTTTTATTTTTGACCCTGTGTATCTAAGCCTTCGGACAGTTCCCCGAAATACTTATTGTGATATGTATCGCAGTCAGTATTTCTTTGAATGATAGTGTACTGTAAGTGCATGTTCACACAGGTTTGTTAATTGTTTTGGGGCTGTTTTAGTCACTGAAAAAGGGGCCCCAAAACATATTTTAAAATGTTCAATAAGTACTAAACTATACAAGTCATGATCTGCCTCGGGCAAAGGGGGCAGTGAAATCACACGGTTGCAAGGCTTCATTTCAAAAGAGCAAACAAACTCGTTTACCGCGTAAAAGTGCACTTTTTAATACTTAGTGAACTTCCCCTAAATTGGGGGGATTCTCAAGCTAGTGCCTGGAGCAGCCTGGCTGTAACTACGGCCTTGTTGGGTGTGTCAATTCTGCTAAAAAAAATGGTTTTAATTATTTTCTCTAGACCCCTGAGGGCTTTTTTTTTTGTGGGGCAAGATGTTTATTTTTAAGGCCCGTTCACACGTTATTTCTCCCCGGATTGGCCCGTACCGCGCCGGATTTGCCTGCGTACGGCGCCAATCCCCTCGGAGCTTATGGGAATCCAGCCCATAGGAACGTGGGTTCCGTCCCCCCTCCCCGCTGGGGAAACCGCCGGGGGGGAGAAAGGACATCAATTATTTTCGGCGCGTACTGTACCCCCCCGCAGTACATCTGTGAAAATACCCCAAGTGTGTGTTATCTGAATTTTTGCGTTGGTTGGGTGGCCCCGTGCACAGCCTGCCCCGGCCCCCAAAGCCGTTAAAAAGGGTTTTGGGAAGGGGAGTGGGCTTTATGTGGATTCTCTGATAGCTAAAGGTAGGGCCTAAAAGGGTGTGTACCCAAATGAAAAAAAAAGGAAATGAGCTTGACCACATGGGACGGACCTCTAACCCCCGATGAAGCCTTTTTTTGGCGAAACATGTTGGGGAGGTAAGGCATGAGTTTTTTAAATTGTGATTTCTCACCCGTTACAAGTGTACCCCCGCAAAAGGGATACAAGAACCTTAATGTTTTATGTCCATTAGATTAGGGGCGGGGTGCCCCGTAGGGTCTTGGGATCCTTTAGGAGTTGTAAAAATTTCTTTATATAGGTTTTTTTCCCGTTAAAAGGTGGGGTTCCACCGACTTTTAGTAGAAAAGGGCTATTTCCTTCAGAAGTAGGGGGAAGTTGAGGGATTTTGGAAATCAGGTTTTTAAATAGTGTGTATAGAGGTTAAGTTTTATAAATAATACAAGTTACGTATTAGTGTTTTATAGATAGAGAACTGATAGAGTTTAAGTTTGCCTATGGCAAAATAGTAAATGCATGATTTTTGGCACTTAGAGGCCAATTTAATTGTGCATAATAATAGTGTAGAATGCGCCTGAATCTATGAACCTGTTCTACTGCAGATCATAAATCAGGTTCATTTTAGAGTAAAAACGACTCCTCTGGTTCAGGTAAACCACTTTTAAAGTGCTCTACTTGTTCCAGCAGTAATGCCCCTGGACTTTCCGTACTGAAGCTATTAATGTGTGCGACACATCTCCAGCACTGCCCCCGAAATAAGGTGCATTGCAAAGTGCCACGGGCGCTCTATAATGCGCCTGATATTGGCATGCGTGAGATTTAAAAATAAAGCCAGAAAAGATGTCAGACTTCTGTCACAGCCCCGTTCATACATGTCCCCCCCAGGTGTGACATTATTGTAGTGATTTTAGTAGGGAATATACAACTGTTCACACAGTGCAGTTTAAAGGGGTTCTCCACTTCTTTCTTTTTTATATTAGCACATTGCTGCCGATTAAACATAAACCCACTTTAGATTAACCTCTCCCCCTCATCTTCCATCCATCGTTGTGCAGTCCCCACTCTCCAGGGGCCACTTCTGTCTTTCACTGAACGGGGCCGACACTCAGCGGCAGCAGCTTTTGTCACTGTTCGGAAGGTAATAGCGGTGAACGGTGATGTATGCAGAGGCATGTGACCACTGCAGCCAATCAGTGGGGTTTTCTAGCTACTTCTCATGGTTTTCTAGATCTCTGTTTGTTGTAATTTAAAAAAAAAAAAAAAAAAAGCAATTTTTTTTACTCCTCTGGGAAACAAATCCACAACACATGAGACAGCAGCAGAGAAGATGAAACCTTGAGGAATTGATAGAATTACACTGTTACTGCTGTATAGAAAAAATAACATTTATTTGCTGAAGGTCATTATAGCAAAGATCATTCTAACCTTCTAACCATATCAACTCCCGCCATGCACAATGCCCCTTCCATTCAGTTCTACACCTTTGCAATCTAATGTTATTACACTGATAATTAATCATGTTGTCTCCTCTATAGTGAAGTTGTCATGTATCCTGGTGACAGGATTTATCGCATGGGTCAGTGACAGAAATGCTGGAATATGACAACCTAAAATAACTGGTCTGCAGCTTGACCTTCTATACTCCATTGCACCATTAACCCCCTAAGAGCTGCAATCTTTTTTTTTTTATTACAGAGTTTCAAGTAAGGTAGGAATTGATTGCTAGGAATAAAGAAGCAAAGAAAGAATAATAGTGCACAAGACCAAATTATTCCAGTGTAAACCTGCTTGTAGCCAAGATTACCTGGTGCTTGCAGGGACGAACTGGCCCATAAGAGGATCCTCTGGTGGGCCCAGGACTAGGACAAGGAGTTCTGGTGCCCTAGGCAAAAAAGTCACAAAGCAACCCCCCCCCCCTTCTCCCCAAATGGGAAAATTCAGCCCCTTGTGCCCCCTTCTTACCTGGGATGATGTGGTGCCGTAGGCAGTCGTCTACCTTAGCCTACCCATCGTCCCGACCCTGGGTGGGACCAAGCTCTGACACAATAATGTAGCCCTAATATTTCAGGACCCCAAAGGTCTAGCAGAAGATGGACTCATTTGGAGTAGACATTAAAACTAATCACCAGGTAACAAATTAAATATTGCAGGTACAAAGATTACTTTAATGTGGACTAACAAAGTACTTAAAAGTAGCCATGCATGTATCCTGCATGGATAGAGGGTGGGCCCAACAAGCTTCAGACCAAAACACTAATGCTTTGTATTGTGATCAGATATACCATATGCCCAGTGCTAGCAGATGGTAACAGGACCTATGGGTGGGCAGAGCGCCGGTTGCCTGGGGCACATCTTGCTTGAAGGGTTGGGGGGATACAATCAGGGTGTGTATTGATGACAACCGCTTCTTAAATATATACCACCTGGCAGCCAGGATCTAACACTGAGCGGCCATTTGTACACTAGCTGCTTGTCAGAGACAGCCATTCTCAAGTAGAAGGCAGGGCTGGTTTACTACTGTTCTGTTGTATACATATATATTCAGGAAGTCTCCTGGCTTCCTGCTTCTCAGTCCAGGAGCTCACGTGACTACTGTGACTCAACAACTACAAAAGCTGCTCACTCTTATTAGACCGAGCTCATCTCTGAAGTCGGTGCTGGAGGCTGTTTTTACCTTGGTACTGGGGAAATATAATGTACCGGCACCAGTTAAAAAAAAAAAAAAAGCTAAAAATGCCCTTCAGAGGTATTTTGTTGACTTTATAGGGGAGGGGTAAAAATGTAAAATAGAAACAGAAAGTAAAATAAAAAAATTAATTAAAAAAACCTTGACAGCCCAAACCGCAACTTTTATCCCTGACCATCAACAACCCTAAAACATTGTATCAACTGTTCATGAGTGTCCACCATGGAAAAGTGACACAATCACAAACTTATTTTAGCTTCACTTTTGTTGTTAAAAAATAAATAAAATGTGAAAACAATTTTTTCATTTTATTTCTATTATTTTATCTGCTATTATTGAAACAAATGTAATATAAAAATTACATAAAAATAAAGTCTAACATGCCATGAAAAATGGCAAAAAGAAAAAACATTTTGCCCGCAATTACACCGTGTGCTCAGGGGTGGGGTGGCCAGACATACATTATTCTCGGTGCGTATACGCCGTAAATAACTGACATGTCACTTCTCTCCCTGCTCGCCGTAGTGTGCGAGCGGGGAGAGGAGACGTAATCCATAGTTCTCTATGAGAACTGTGGATTACCGTAATGACTGGTACGTATCTCACCCAGTATTTCGCACAGTACGGCGCGAAATACAGGACGAGATACGTCCCATTTTAAGCCATGTGAACATAGCCTTACGGGAAAATAGTTGTAGAAGAGTAAAGAAATCAGGCGTTACCTTTTAGAGGCTATACTCAGTAAGCCTCTAAAAGGTATCGCCTGATTTCTTCACTCCTCTACTACTTTCTATGGCTAACACGGTACAATATTATACTACTGGGAAAATGGTTGTCATTCTTACTATTTGTAAAAAAGTGGGAATAGGTAAAGAGGTGCTAGAAAAGTGAGTGGTGTCTAAGATGTTTGTGTGGTCATAGCTGGGAGAAGTCGTCATTGTGGTCAAGACTGGATGGAGAGGAAAAGTGAAAGTGAGTGACTCCCATCAGAGAAGACAGTGAGTCCCTGGTTGTCAGGGGTTATTTTGCTTCAGTGTTGGTTCAGTTCTGTAGTCAAAGTCATGTGGTGGTGACCTGAGCTGGTATCTGACTACTATGTGGTCTCTATACGGTGGTGTTGTAGGTTATATCGGTGGTTGCATAGTGGTAGCGTACATTTGTCCCTGACCCTGTGATTGGAGGGTTTCACTTTTTCTTTCTTGCTTGTATTTATAGTGTTGTTTATTTTAGAAAGTAGCGAGGTGTGTGAGCAAGTGAAAATTTGTATATGGACTGGCGGGGGGAGCATCAGGGCTGGGACAAGGTATTCTGGTGCCCTAAGCAAATAAGGCATGTAGCACCCGACCCCTCCCCTCTCAATTTAAAATTTAACGTACTCCATATCTTTTTGCTCCCCTTTTGTGCCTGAGATAAAGCAGAGCCCTAGGTGGTCGCCTACCTTGGCCTACCCGTTGTCACCGCCCTGGGGAGCTTATATTGTATGTGGGCTGTTGGGGGTTTTGTTTCTAGCTGCTTTTAGTTCTAGTCTAGCTCTGTGCACTAGTATGATATGCTGAAGCAGGCAAATTAAAAAGGTTTTCTGGGCCCTAACATTGCTCGATGGTCCATCGTGGGTATGAGTAAAAATAGAAGCTAAGACTCATACTTACCTCCCAGATGCTCCCGCTCACTCCTGGCGCATTCAACCAGAAAGTAAGTAGTGAACGTTCATCGTTCATGTGACGGGCAGCAAATCACAGGCCACAACATTCACTGCACGTGACCTCTGTGGCCTGTAATTGGCTGGAGCTGTCACGTGAACGCTGAAGGTTCATTGCTTCAGCCCGGGATGAACGCACCAGCAGCTGGAAGTGAACGGGACCATCTGGAAGGTAAGTATAAGTTTTAGCTTCTATTTTTACTCATACCCCGACAGACAAACAAGCAATGTTAGGGCCTGGAACACCCCTTTAATAAAGCCTGTAAGCATTGCTGGAGTAGATGTGGAATGCTTAGTCATTAATTCTCAAGAAGCGCTTGTTTGCAAAATAGGAATAAAAGAATTTTACCAAGTCATTAACTTTCATACAATAACTCCTGAAAAATTATTTTAAAAATGAAATTAAAAATTAGGACACTGCTGATAATTTAACACCATATAAGATGTCTAGTCATATAACATCCCACTACCTGAGCAGCAAGCAAGCTTATAAATCCGCTTCTGAGTCTCCCATCCATACTTAATATAAGGTCATCTATCTGAAATATATTCTTCTGTTGGGACTTGAGATTAAAAGAATGGTAAAATGTAATGCCTCCAGGTATTTTTTAAGGGATGACAAATCACGGCTGCCTGTAAGAAGTTCAGGATGGCTAAGCTGAGACAGAGAAATGTAAATATAAGAAGTATTAAGTAAGGCTGAGAAAGAGGTCTAAATGTTCAAAAATTAACCTGACAAACAGGGTTAAAAGGAATATTCCTATAATGGAAATGTGTGACATATTGACAAGACCTGCACATATCTTGAGAACAAAGGGCGACATGTCAGAAAAGAGGCACGGCCACACCAGTTTTAAGGCGCATTAAATCAGTGTATGGTGTGCCTGAATGAAAGAACCTGTCAAAAATCTGGCATGTGGTATATCTTGCATAGTAAAATGGATGTGCCTAATCTAGGCGCACAGCATAATTTAGGCAAATAGCGTATCATTGCTAGCATGTTTGATGCACCTACTTTAGGCGCATTCAAATGTGTCGTGTCTGGCGTAAAATGCAGCTAGTTTTGGTGCATTACAGTTCATTTACATAGAGTTCTCAGCTGTTTGCAGCACTCCCATTAAACTGCCACATTGAGTTGTCTTGCTTAGGAATGTGATTCAGCACTATGTAATTATAGCAGCAAGTCCTCAGGTCTAGACCAGTGATCATTGATAGCTAAACAGTTCCTTTAATAAGGTTAAGTCATCACATATAACATAACATAACATGAAACTTTATTGCGGAGAACTAAGCAAACTACAAACAAGCCGAAACTTACACATCCAATAAAAACGTAGGGGGTATCGCAGTGAAGGGAGCGTATAATGAAGGGTCTATGTACCATCATCATAAACGCCATACAACTTCCATTGGAGATAAGGTGCTCTTTCCAGGTTGGCTTCATCCTATTTGAAATGGGTAATAAGAATGTACACAGGACTTCGGTCTCTGAAGCTTGGAGGTTGTAAGGAGCTGTACTATGACCTATTTTTACTCGTGTTCTGTCCTATCATCCATAAGTATATAGATGGACAGTCAGGGGGCAATAGAGGTCAGATTAGCAGGGTCGCTCTTTTCGGGGAGGGGTCCCTGCTCAGGGAAAGGATTAGGTGTCCGAACAGAGACAGAACAGGTACTGTATACATTCTATATCTGTCCCATGGTGTTACCAACCTCCCTTTTCTTATGTGTTTGGTATTTTTTGTTGATATATGGTTTTTAGAGGTATCGAGTAAAAGTTATTTTTTAGAGGAATTGTTCTGTTTATTTCATATTCTTCTCTAGGTGTCATATTCCTCATTGCTTTAGAACTGGGAGATTTTTGGATTTATATGTACTATGACCTAAACAAGCAAGTAAGTGGCCAATAAAGCTGGTCCATTTGCAATTTTGTTTATAGGATTCCTTCAGCTCTATGTACATTATTGCTCTCAATATAAATAACATATTTCATAAAACTTGAACAAAAACTACTGGTTTTACGAATTCCCTATCCAATATTTCATACCACAAGTGTGATAAAATAGGAGGTACTCAATTGTCCCCTGAACATAGTAAAAACTTCCAATAAAGCAAGTGTTCAATAAACAGAATTACAGAGCAGATGTGGTTTAAAAGTAATCAATAAAAAAAGAGATTTAAGAGAGAAGTAAAGTACAAATAAAAAAGCTTTTGCTAACAACCTTAAACAATCAAGGGAGAAAATGTTAACGCTTTTAAAGGAGAAGAGTAAATGCTTTCGCTTAATGGTGAGGTTTTTTTATTTGCTATTGCTATTAGGCTATTTGCCAGGATTAAATACAAGAGAAGTCCTAAACTGAGATAGAAGACAATTTAAAGAGGAAAAATCGGTCCTAAAAATAACTTTTTTTAAAATATAATTTAAAATATGTGATCTATCTCAAAGAACTCACAAAACATGTGGGAGGAAAACAAAAACACATGGGTGGGACCGAGTGATATACAAAACCTGGCCCTATAAACCTAACATACCCCTCCCTAACTGGAAGGATACGGTGATGCCCGATAAGGGCGTTCCTGTCCGCACCTTCCCCTAATTCAAAAACCCCCTGTTTTCCTCTGGTCCCATCCCAACATGTTTCATCATCCTTGACTCATCGGGGGGAAAGTTGGAAAGATAAATTTGGGCCCAAGTATTTGGGTATAGTAACAAAAAAAGGGCTGAATAATGCAGGCACAAAAATTAGAGGGTAGATAAATAGGGATGGTAGTCTGATGCGAGAAAAATAACAGGCCGGTTTACATAAAAAAAAGGACACTACCTTACGTTCATCTGCATAATGCCCCCCTTGTAGGTTTGCAAAAAACCCGCAAGACCACCAGGGCGTGGGAAGCACAAAAACAAAGAGGGGGATGAGAAAACAGCCAACCCCAAACAAACCCCCCACCAAAAGCATACACCCATATAACTTACATTGAGTTTCGAGCTGTAATCATCTCCCGCCCTGTAAGGGCAGCAGGTGGTGTGTGTGAGACGCCGAAAGTGGGGGCGCGCGGAGTAAAGGGCCCGTCACGGCGCCCCCCCTGACATCAAATAATGCGCAGCAAGGGAACTGCGCCGGAAAAAGCCCCTAGTTACGGCGCTGTGCAATAAGCATCGCCCGAAATGTATGCAGGCCCCAACCGGGGCGACAGACTGAGAGGTGTTTTAAAAAACTGTGGGGTTAACAGCTATGAACGCTTTTTTTGGGTAGGAAAAGAATGAAAATCCATTCCAATTCCCCCCAAGGGATTTTTGATAAGTTAGTTAGGTTTGTGCTCAATTGTCAAGTTAATTAAACAATGTTGTATATGCAAGGAAAAGAAAGAAAATTTTTAAAGTAGCGCTGGTTAGTCACCACATGTTTTTTTCTTTGGATTTACAAAGTGGTACTGACCAGAAGTCCTCAGATTTTTCCCCTTCTATATATTTCGAGGGGGCTCCCGACATAATTTTCCAACGGGGTCTTTTTCAAACTGCCAATTTTATTTAGGGTTGTCTCCCGAGGGGCCGTTTTTGGGCAAAGGTCCAATAATGCGCCTCGCTCTTGATCCTGGTAGTAGGGTTTTTCTTGGTGTCAGAAATTAAACCCCGGCCCCCTTTGTCAGTGCTGTTGTATGATTGCTTAATATATGATCGGATAGCCCTTAGTCAGAAACCAAAAATCTCAAAATGTTAGCCCCTTCTTGAAATCTTCCAGAGAGGAACAATTATTTTGGAGACGCGGTCTGTCCAGTGGGACCCCCCTTTTAAAAAGGGGTGTCGGGTGGCGCTCTCCCCGCAGTAAAGAATTTGTGGCGTGGGTTTTTGGTAGATGGTAGTTTTTGCTCCCATCCTGCCTTCCCAATCCCGATATCAAGGAAATGGTAAAAATTGGGGAAGAAATCTCAACGTAAATCAAAGTTAAAATGTTTGACATTAGGTTTGTCAAACGGGGGCAAATTCTTCTTGTAAACCCAAATTTTTCAGATAAAAGAATCGTCAATAAAATCTAGCCCACAGGGTTATGGTCAGAAAAGGGGGGAGGGGAGTCACCGAAGACCAGGACGTCTCCCCCCGCCCGGGTACGATTTTGCATAGGCCAGGGACGGGAACTCCCCATGGCTGTACCCTTGCTGGGGGAAGACGTCCCATAAAAAGGAAATAACCCTTGTGGGGTAAAATACAAAATTTCCCCCAAAACAACCTTTGTGGCCCTAAGGTGTACCCTTGGAAGAGAGAAAGAATTCAACAGCCCTGCATCCCATCGAGTGGGGTATCGCGTAAAAAGGGCCTCTACGCGTACTTGCAAAAAAGGCACTTACCAATCGTTTTCCCTAAAATGGCTTTAAAAATCCATAGTGTCCCAAAAACAAGGTGGAAAGGTTTCAACAAATGGTGCCTTGGGTCTAGATGATCCCCAAAATTTTTGAAAAAGGCCCCTATCCCGAGAAATGGGAGTCCCTAAAGGGAGAACCCCTTGTGAAGGGGGCAAAGCAAAAATTTGTAGAAACCCTTTGGTGTGGTGGTTAAAAAATCTATTCAAAATTTGGGCAATGGTTCATCTCTTTTCCTGTGTTAATAAAATTTATAGTTCTGTGAAAAAAAAATAGTAGGTTGCTGTAAACGTGCATAAAAATTTTTATCCCTTAAAAAATCAGGGGCCCTTCCCGATTTGCTGACAAATTTATCACTACAATGTTGCCCCCCTTGTCGGGGGGCTTAATGCAAGTCGCGGTTCTTTTTAGGGATTTAGTGCTACCGTTCAGATTTTAAGATAATTCGTCCATCGGGTCTTTTTCTTGGCCAGTCTTTAATGGGCTAAATCCGAAAAAAACCTCATGCAAGATTTTTGCTACTGGTGGCATTTATTACTCTTGGGGCCTCAAAAATTTTTAAAAAGGGCCCTTTCCCCAAGTGTTTTGTGGTATATCTGCCCGTCCGAATAGTAAACTTTTCTCTTCGCATTTTAACAGGGATCCCCATTTCAGACTTTCTGTCTTTTTTTTTGCTGCAAAAAACTTTTTCCCCGTGAGTTTCTTGAAATTTTTTTTTTAAGTCCTTTTTTCCATGTAAATAAATTGAAACTCATTTTCGGGACAAAAAGATAGTCCTTTTTAATAGTTCATTCCCTCAGATGTCAAAGATTTTTCTGCAAATTGATGTTTGAGATTCTGTTTTGTGGGGTGCCTATACCGGTGTGGGGGTGGTCGTTCGTTTTCTTAAACGTTTGGTAATTGGGTCTAAAAAACCTGTCCGTTTCCCCCTATTTCTCTGGAAAACCCCTTCTCCCCCCCCACCCCCCCTCCCCCCCCCCCCCCCCCCCCCCCCTAAAAAACCCCCTATCTCGCTGTGATCTGAAGGGCTCGACCTCCTTCCCTCTCAGGTCCGACTGCCGGGTTTTGTTGAGGAGATCAGGGGTATCTCTCTCCCCGGGGTTCGATTTCCTAGACAACGTAAGCCTTTTTTCCCCCGAAAACATAAGTCCCTCAGAAATTGCGTGTTTCCTTTCTTTAAGGGATGTTGAAATTTTCAATTTCACCTGTAAAATTTTTTTTTTTGTGTGAACTCAGGGTTACTTGAAAATTTTGAATGAGTCAATTTTTCTTTAAGTTTGTTTCAGAGATCAAAGGGTATTTTTTTTTTTTTAAGAGGACTGTATAAGGTGTAAAAACACCCAGTTTTCTTTTTCCCCCTGGAGGGGAAGGGGGGGTTTATTGGACCCCAGGGTGTGAGAAATAGAAGTCCCCCGGGGACCAATTTTTTTGCTCAATGTAATGTTGCGACTTTTACCTCCCAGAAAGAAGCCACCTGTTTCCCCCTAGTTTTGGTTAAACCCTTAAATGCCCCAGAACAGTCGGGGATATGGTGCCCGAATAATGGGTTTTTAAAAAAACTCTTTAGATTCAAGGACCACTGATCCTAGATGGTCCCTTAGAGAGAAAACCTGCCATCCGTACAATAAATAATCACAAGAACAAATGTACCTAGTAGATCCCTACCAATAAACTGAGACCAGAAAAACCAAAGGCAATGGTGATCTGAGTGTTAGGAGTCAACACCGTGTAACTTTTAGGTTTTACGCCTTCTGGCCTAGCCTCAGTTTAAGATTGGAGCAGATCCAATCAGGGTTCTAATCCTGTGTCAAATCAATGGCTGAGGTGGAGTATTTAACCTGACTTTCAGTCCTCCCTTTGCCTGAGATTGTGTTCAGTGTCTGGGCTCCATTTTGCTATAGTGTGTTTCGTGCTTTGTTTATATCCTTTCCAGGTTTCTGTCCTGTTTCCTGGTTACTCTTCTGTTCTCTGATTTGGATCAACCATACTCTCCCGGCTTTTGACCCCAGCTTGGTTATTGACCTCCCTTTGCCTGCTGTTTTGTGTATTCTGTCCCTAATTCTGTCTAGCATTTCTTGGTTATTTTTTGTTAGCTTGGTTAGCTGTCTCTTCCATTTGCATTTTTTTTAACATTATTTCTGCACACGCAACCTCGGTCCTAAGCAGCCAAATCCAACGAGCTTTGGATGCACTCTAGTGAAGACCTAGGGATTGTATTTAATTTACCCAAAAAGGGGGGTTATATTTCAGGTCGCTGGATGTTCTGTCATCATTTTGCCTGTTCAGGAAATTGCTTGAATGGCAATGTTATCCAAGTTCGTCTCAAAAATTTAAAAGGGGGTTTATTGCCTCTACCATATGTCTTGAAAGGTTGTGAGTGTCCCCCACCCTTGAAATGGCTTGTCTAGTAACTAGTAGCAGAGTAAACTGAGTTTACCTCCACCCTCTACCCCCCCGCCCCCCCCCAGCCCGGCAGGAAGGGGCAGGGCGGAGTTATTGGGACGAAGGAAGTTTAGGTTCGGGGCGGCGCTGAAGACGTATGCCGAGGCGCCGACCCGGATATCGGGTGTGGATCCTCTGTGATCACCGCAGGCGAGGTGGTAGCTGGGGACCACGCCCCGGGGGGGAGTCAAGGGGCCCCTGGTTTCCCCCAAAACCCGCCGCAAAGCGAGATGGACTTGGGTGCTGACCCCCCGGTCGCTACCCCCCGAGTGGGGTACCTCGGGGACAGCCGAGGTGCAGGACAGGAACAAAAGGAAACATAGGAGAACATAAGCGGGAGGTAAAACGACTCAGGAAACGCAGGATACAGGGGGAAAATACAATAACCCACAGGGTACGGGAGGAAATGGAGGGAACACAACAGGTACAAACCGGAACAGGTGCCAAGGCAGGACCCCGGGAAAGGGGCAGAGACATCAGAATAACAGGGGAAAAGACGACAGAAGGTCAGGAGCTCAGATGCACAGAGACTGAACCAGCATCTCAAGGGGTTAAGTCCAGTATACTGGCGGAGCTCAAAATGGGGAAACCCGCTAGACCAGAAAAGACTGCAATGAACTGACCAGAGTAGAGAAAGAAACTTCCTCTTATGCCAGAGGTCAGGGGTGAAGGGAAGGGCAAGAACAGGAAACTATAAATAGGCAGGAAGCTGCCGCGCGCAGCCTTTGGAGGACAGTGCCAGACAGGACCCCGGAAAAAACAAACTGGACAGGAAGGGAAGTACATAGGAGAAAACAGGTGCGGGACCCCTGCCGGGGCCCCGCGAGACATGGCAGGCACGGACGGCCCCGGTCCAAGCAGGGACCGCGGCTGAACCGTGACAGTACCCCCCCCCCAAAGCCCCCCCTCCCCCTCCAAAATCCAGAATGGCATTCCCATGGCCCCGGGGCCCGCAACTTCACGGGGGGGAAAACCCCCAAAAACCCAATAAGGCTGTATAATAGCCCCGTATAGGGAAAAACCTAGAAAGGAGGGGCTGGAGGAACAAAGGGGGACAAGGCAAAATGGGGGGGGAAAAATCAGGGGGGGGACC
>JAODAL010057525.1:0-22626 GCA_025379985.1 Phyllomedusa bahiana
ATGGTCATCGGAGATGATCGACTATCGACTATCGAAAAACCTTATCGATGGTGGCCGACTATCGACTATCGCCCGATGTCGATAGCCAACGTAATCGTAGTCTGTGACTTTTTTTCTGTGACTTTTGTTGCCTAATTGTCTTGCCTAAGATGTAGCACGTATCCAGTTTACTGTTGTGGATGTTAATTCCAACTTCTCCACCCCTGTTTGGGTGTAAGAATGAAGCTGTTGTTCCTCTCCCATTGACTTTAATGATCATTGACAATTATCTATTATTGGCTATCGGATATCGGCATGATAATTGACGATATCATTATAGATCCGATAACGATAGTTAACACAATCACTCATCACTAGTTGCCAGATGTCATCTGGGAGGAAGTGGATGACCTAGTCAACCAATCAAGAACCCTTGGGTTGCTGGTCAACACATGGCCGCCAGATGACACCAGCAGTTCTGGCCTCACCAAGTGACGTCCCCTTAGACCATGTTCACACAGCTTATTTTGGGATGGATTTGGTCCCGTATTCCGCGCCGTACTGCCCGAAATATGGTGCAAATCCGTCCCAGTCATTACGGTAATCCACAGTTCTCATAGAGAACTATGGATTCTGTCTCTTCTCCCCGCTTGCGAAATATGGCAAGTGGGGAGAAAGTGACATGCACATAATGGTTGTCTATGGGGCCGGCTAGCTGCCTGCGCCCCACCCCCGCTACAAGGCAGCCAGCGTAATTTCGGGCGAAATCCATCCCCACAATTACGCTGGCAATAAGCTGTGTGAACCTAGCCTTACTGTGCTGTTACCTGTGCATGCACCAAGAACGTTTGTGCCACTGCCACTTGCATGTGAGGGGCCTGCCACCTCTCTGTCTGACATACTGTTTGATCAAAAAATTAAATTAAGCCTTGATTATGAAGTACCCTACAGAAAAAACAGATGTAATTTAGGTGTATATGGGACAAAATAAAAAGACACCCTGTATTTTAGTCCAATTACCCCACAATCAAGAGGTTAAATTAAGCCTTGTGTATGAAATATCGTATAGAACAACCTGATGTAATTTAGGCGTAAATAGGACCAAAAAATAGATACCCTGTATTTTAGTCCAAATTACCCCACAATCAAGAAGTTAAATTATGCCTTTGGTATGAAATACCCTATAGAACATCCAGATGTAATTTAGGCGTAAATAGGACCAAAAAATAGATACCCTGTATTTTAGTCCAAATTACCCCACAATCAAGAAGTTAAATTAAGCCTTTGGTATTAAATACCCTACAGAAAAAACAGATGTAAGTAAGGTGTATATGGGACAAAATAAAAAAAAAGGACACCCTGTATTTTAGTGCAAATTAACCCACAATCAAGGGGTTAAATTAAGCCTTGTATATTATATACGCTACAGAACAACCAGATGTAATTGAGGCATATATGGGACTGAAGTACACCCACCCTGGACTTTAGGGAGAATACCTCACTAACTAAAACAAAATAATAACGCTGGTTAAATAACAAGTGTGCAAATGACACACACTTGTGATGCTATTTCCCCCTAGTCGCTGATAAAATGAGTTTGCTTTATAATTTGTTCAATATAGTGGAGCAGCAGCTAGATGTTTTTGCCAGGACAGACAGTGAGATGTGTGAGGATTTTAGATGGCATCCGTATTTATAGGGCTATGACGTCATAGAATCCCATTGGTCGCTGATTAGCTTCATATCTGCACATGTCACTGAGGGTGTTTCTTTCTTCCTCCTAGAGTTCTCTGCCCCATGTAACGGCATGTACTCGTGGCCATTTTACAAAAAAAAAAGACGCTTTGTTCCCAAGAATCACCATAAACTTCGGCTTTGTGCAGAACAAAAGTTTTCCTGACATTCTAATCGAATTCCACTTTGTTAGAATCGATTGGCCCATCTCTAGAAATAACATAATGATTGCTCTCCTGTTCTTACAGGGATAGATAAGATTATACTAGACCATAAGCAATACATAAAAGGAGAATAGGGTGATCTTTTCTACACTGAGGAGGAGGGGGGATTCTTTACACTTATAAGGCAATTGCTGATGATATTTACACTCCTCAGACAAAAGCCAACCAGAAAGAAAGACCATCAAGCCATCATCTCACTGTTGTGCTATTAGAGCTCATCGAAAGGAAGTCATCACGCGTAATATACATAGGAGAAAAATTCTATGAAAAAGACCCATTGAATTTAAAAAAAACTCATACAGTAATCGCATATTGCTTCTCAATATGTGAAAAGAAAAATGTTCATGTAGTGTCGCTTTAAAAAATTGTATGTACAGCCCTTTTCAGCTCATGTCTCAATATCTTGTTAGTCAATGTCAGGACTTGACTATTCTAAGACACATTTACAATAATTTTTAGTTGATTTACTTGTATACTCTGTCATTAATTTGTTACATAGTTCAACATCTAGTCTGCTTGAGGTTATGGACTGCTAACTAGTGATGAGCGATTACGTTGACTATCGTCATCGGGTCGATAGTCGATATCGGCAATTATCAATAAGATATCTGATAGTCGATAATAGATTATTGCCGATGACCATTAAAGTCTATGGGAGAGGAACAACACCTTCATTCTTACACCAAAAGAGGGATGGAGAAGCTGGAATTAACATCCACAACAGTCAAATGGATACGTGCTACATCTTAGGCAACACACTTAGGTTATAAAAGCCACAGAAAAAAAATCACAGACCATTCACTATCCCTGTACTTCACCATAGCATACCCTTATAAACCCATCATTGACCCACAAATTAAAAAGTGCTAGAAGGCAGTAATGATTTTTGAATCATCATTTTACTTGAAACTGGACATTGAATATCCCTGTCCAGAAAGCACAATGAGCCCCAAACCCTGCATGAACCCTAGATTAAAAAGAGCCGAAAAAGGAGTCACTTTCAACCCCCATTTTTTTAGTATGAACTGGACATTAACTATATATGTCCTGTACCGCAGTATGTACCATTAAACCTGTCTATGTACCCACAGATTAGAAAAGTGCTAGGGAAAAGGAGTCTTTGAACCACCATTTTTAAGTTTACACTGGACATTGACTATACCTGCCTGAGCACAGCATGAGCCCCAAACCTGCATGACCCCCCCACATTTTAAAACTTGCGCTGAAAAAGGCGTCTTTCAACCACCATTTTAGTTTCACTGGACATAGAACCTATAACCTGTCCTGGGCCACCGCAAAAAAAAAGACCCCTAACCTGTTTAGACTCATAGATCACAAAGTGGCACTAAGCAATTTTTGTACAGTGACTGTCCTTATTAATATTTTTTGGTAACTGACATTTGTTTACAGAATTTATGTAGGGAAGTTTTATTTATAGTTTTACAGTTATTATCATTTTGCTTTTTTTTGAAGTGTGGAAAACAATACAAGCATACACCCCTCTCTGCAGTTTTTAAAGGTATTTTTTTACCACGTGTAGATATGTTAATTCGTTTCCCACATCCCCCATAAGTAATGCACAAATGCCCTAAACATCTCCAAAAATCACTTACCTTAGTTATCTGAGTGAGACATTTGCCTTCCTGGCCTTCTGAGAGTGATTCAGCATCAATTCAATGGTTTTCATTTTTCCTCCAAATCCTTTCTTCAGTGATTAGGACAGACTCCCCTGGAGATCCAAATTATGTGACCCCATATGGACTCCAGCCGCCCCAAAAATTTTAAGGCCTCAAAATGTGCAATTTGTGTCCGAGCCCTGGGCCCATTTTTGACACTCACTTAACCTCACAGTGAAATCACCTTTTTCAAATCTGTTTTTTTTAGTAGAAAATTTGAAGTGGAAGGGTCCGAGCTGCCAGGGCCAGACTTACAGTGGGTGCGGGTGAGAGCCCAGGCTAGCTCTGTTATCTTATTAACACTCAGGTTCAGCTGCCAGGGCCGGAGTTACAGGTGGTGCGTTGAGAGGCCCATGCTAGTGGCGTCCGTCAACTATTTACACGGTCAAAATCCTTATGACGCAGCAGACGAAAACAGTCGTAGCTGAAGCAGAGTGCGGAAGTGTGAGTATAGCCCCCCCCCTCTCAGCTTCCTCGATAACACACAGCAAGAACCGGGGAAGCCGCTTGCCCCTCCCGTATGGATTGCGGACGCAATTGAGACTTCACTTGGAAATACTGGTGGTTAAACCTCCCGTTCCACCCAGGTGCCCTTTTTCTTGGCATTCTTTTTCTCATTTTACTCAAACGTGCTGGAGGAAATTTGTCCTATTTTCTTTGTTCTTTTGTCCCGTCGCTCCTTACGCCATGTCCCACTGAATAACCTACATATCTGGTCAAGTCTTCCTGTACCTCTCCTAGTACAATTCAGAGGAATTTTTTTTAACCATCTATTTGTACATACACGTTTTTTAGTAGTTTTTAAATTCTGAAACCACATTTTTAAAATAGGATGGAATCCACCATATCTTTTTTTCTCTTTTTTAATTGTAATTAAATGGTTTTCCACAATACAGGGATTGCTATCTATTTAAAGATCTTGCAAAACAAGTCATTTTTCAAGTATGTTTCCATTATAACAGTGTCCTACCTATTTCCTGTTTCTGACAGCACCATCACCCTTTAGCCACTCTGACAATTGTGAAGCACAAAATGTCTGTTAGAAACCACATTATTTACAAGTAGGGAACCTGTATCTACTGCATTTCACAGCACAAAATGCCCCCAAAAAATCAAACACATGAACCCCCAGAGCCACTTTTGACAATTGTTGAAGAACAAATGTCCCTGTTAGAAACAACATTTTTTTTATTAATAGTACCTGTATATAGCTGCAGCGTCACAGCAAATACCACCAAAATTCAAAGCATGACCCTTGAAGGCCACTTTTGGACAATTTTTAAGAACAAATGTCTGTAGAAACAACATTTTTTAGAAATAGGAATCCGTAGTTGTTGCAGCATTTTCAAAACCGCACATGACCCCAAAAATTATAAAAAATGACTTCTCAGCCTACTGTTAAAAATTGTGAGGGAGAAATGCCACGTTGAGCGATTGCGTGTGGCTATCGAGATCGAGCGAGTAGTCGATAGTCCGTCCGCTAACTATAAGGTTTTTCGATATTGACAGCAATTCGATTATGAGCGAATACCAGTAAAGGTCTATGGAGAGCAACAACACCTCAATTATTACAACCCAAACAAGGCTGAGAAGCTGAAATTAACATCCGCCCCACAAACAGTCAAATGGATACATGCTACATCTTAGGCAACACACTTAGGTTATCACAGTAACAGAAAAAAAGTCACAGTACCATTCACTATCTCCTGTCTTGTACCACAGCATGACCCTTAGACCTACATCACCCACAATTTAAAAATGTGGCAGAAGAGCAGTATGAATTTGAAGAACCATCATGTTACAGTGAACTGGACATCGAATAACCCTGTCCTGGAACGCAGCAATGAGCCCGAAACCGCATGACCCCCACAATTTAAAAGTGCCCGCAAAAAGAGTCTTTCAACCACCATTTTTAGTTTGAAACTGGACACTAACTATATCCCTGTCCTGTACCTGCAGAATACCATTAAACCTGTCTGACCCATAGTTTAAAAGTGCCAAAAAAGGAGTCTTTTCAACCACCATTTTTAGTTGATTGGACATATACTGTCCCTGTCCTGGGCCGACAGTATGAACCATTAAACCTGTCTGAACACCCAGATTACAAAGTGCGAAAATAGGAGTCTTTCAACCACCATTTAGTTAACTGGACATGACTAGAAACTGTCCTGGTGCACAGCATGACCCAGGGCCGAGTTACAGTGGGTGCGGTGAGAGCCCAGGCTGAGTCCCCGTCATCCTATTTACTCAACTCAGGATAAAATGCCCTGATTACCGCAGCAACAAAAACTGACGTGCTGAGGCATAGTGCGAAGCGTAAGTTTGAGAACTCCAGCCTTCCTCATACACAGTCAAGATCAGGGTGGAGCGCTTGCCCCCTCTATGAGTGCGGACCAGTTAGCTTCATTCACTTGGAAATACTGTGGTTAACGCTCCTGTTACAAACAACAACCCAGAGGTGCCCTTTTGCTTGGCATTCTTTTTCTGCATTTTACTCAACGTAGCTGGAGGAAAATTGTCTCTGTATCTTTGGTTCTCTGTCCTGTTCCACACACCTCCAATGTCCCGTGAATAACCTACATCTGGTCCCAAGTTATCCGTGGTACCTCCCATGTACAATAGTCAGGGAATTTTTCTTACCCAGCTATTTGGTACATGCAAGTTTTTTAGTAGTTAATTCTATAAAACACATTTTTAATAATAGGATGGAATCCCCACCAGTATTGGCTGGACCTGTAGAATTGCGGCATTTCAAAGCAATAAACGCCACGCAAAAATTCAAAAGCATGAGCCCTTGAGCCACTTTGGTCAATTGGTTGAATAACAAATGTAGTTAAGAAAACAACATTTATTTATATAATAGGACCTGTAGTATTGCTGCATTTCAAAGCAGCATGACCCAAAAAATGTATAAAAATGACTACTCAGCCACTTTAAAAATTGTGGAGGGAGAAATGGCCACTTAGAAGCCACATTTCATGTTCCAAAGGACCATGATTAGTTGTTGTATCTCCACAGCTAACATACCCTAAAAAAATAATAAATATGACTTCTCAGCCACTGTTAAAAAATTGTGAGGGAGGAAATGCCACTTCGAAGCCACATATCAGTTCCAAAGGACCATAATTAATAAGCTGTATCTCACAGCAACATGACCTCAAAAAAACCATAGACAATGCGCAAACTTCTTAGATAAAGTGAGTAAATGAAATATGGTGTTGTCTTTGAAACCTTGCTGTCTTTTACAGTCCTCCTCACACCAGCAAAAGGAGGATAAAAGAGGAAAAGAAATAAAAATTGCAGTAAGAAAGATCATTTTAAAAAAACGTGTTTTCAAGAGGACCTATTCTCTGTTTGAAAAGTATGTGAAGTAGACCTGGAACTAAACGGTGACCTCGGCAATGTGGCCACAACCATCATCAAGATCCTTGCCTGAATTCATCTTGATGAAAGTCAAACGATCCACATTATCTGTGGAAAGCCGGAGTCTTTGTCTGTAATGAATCCCTCCAGCTGTCTAAGGTCCGCTCAGATATGATGCTGGCTGCTGGGCAGGACAACAACCTCAAAGGGCGTGCCGATCGACTCGGGCCATTCGTCCATTTTTGGATCCCAGAAGTCTATTGGGGGTCCGGAAAACATAACAAAAACATCGGTGTTGAGAGGCAGATAGTCGTGCACCATGATTCTTAAGGCTTGGTCTCAGGTGTTGGATGTGTGCCCTGTATTGCATGCGATTGGTGAGTGGTTAAATCAAGATGCCAGAGTCACCCATTAGCTTCTGCAACCGCTTGCCTGCTGTTGCCGCTAACGCTACTTGGCACTCTACTGCTGTCCACTCGCTGATGTAGTGTCCACCGTTACATTTGGTAGGAACCAGTAGCAGACGCAACAGATTGTCTCCATTGATCAATCAGCAAGGTCTCCATTTCCTGCAATTTTACTATAATTTGGTGGGGGAAGGAAAGTGCTGAGTTTTTTGTTTTGTACCGGGGATCCATGAGGTGGCCACCCAGTAAAACTGTTGTTCATTTTGATGGCCTTTAATGCGAGGATCATTTGAGGAAATGGAGCATCCCAAGCCCTCATTTGGAGAGATTGGAGCCTTGATTTCCCAAGCCTCTGGGTCGGGGGGCACTAGCAAACTGGATCATCCTCATCTTCCTCCTCCGCCTCAAATTCGCAGCCAACCTCTTTCCAGGCAAGGACTTCGGTAAACGTCATGTCTAGGAATACCTCCTCCTCCTGCCTCCTCCGCTTCCTCCGCACAGCTTCAACACAGCAGCCCTGACTTGCCTGAGATGAAATGCACCCTGAGAGTTGATGCTCCCGCCTTGCACAAGCCCTGACCCCGAACCACTGCCAATGAAGACCGATAAAATTGAAAAACTGTCTGGCCTTGTGGATTCGACGGAGAGAAAGGCTCTGTGTCACATCTGAGTTCCGTCTCCTCCCCTCCAGTCGCTCTGTCGGGACCTGTTGTTTCAGAGTGTCCACTATCGTCATCCAGAACTAAGATCACTACAATGCTCATGCTGACAAGGGGCATTGTCCCCTCCGCACCTGGCCATTTTGGTGGCTTCTTCAAAACAGGCAAGGATGGTGCAGAGCTCCTTTTCACCTGCCTCCACTCTCAGTGGGCTCAACACCCCCGCGTGTCCGCAACGCTGCTTGTCAGGCCATGTGACACTTCGCACTGCTAATGGCCATTGCGCTGCTCGCCACAATCGCTGGAGCCCATAATGGATGGGTGTAATTCCAGCGTGTTGCCCACGTCAACAATGAGACGGTTGACGGGGAAGCCGTGAGCTGACGCTGAAAGAAGCAACCAGGAGGAACAAAGCAGGGTGCGGAACGCGGAAGTGCAACTCAGACCTCGAGCCTTCCTCAGCAGGCAGACCAGACCCGGTAGCTCTTAGAAATTTCTGGACGACAAGGTTTCATGACATGTGCCATGCAAGGAATGTGCTCCACCTAACATCTTTAAGGCGGCCAGCAGATTGTTCGCCCGTTAAGTCGCACACCACCTGCCTGGCACAAGGTTTCTTGTCACCCAGCCAGCGCTCAGTCTCATTGCGGAGAGCCGTCCACAGCTCCTTGACCTGTGTGTGGACGTCTCCAAGACAGATTAATTTCAACACGACTATGCGCTGGTTACTCTGGCAAGTGATGCCACCAAGGACTTGGGGAAAGGAGCCCTGCACCATCCCTTCGGTTTTTGAAAGCTGCGCCGAGCCTGAGAGCCACCGTCACCCAAGAGACATCGACCCAGCGCACCCAGTGAGCAGTCACAGTGATATAGACGGCCTTGGCCGTGCTTACCTATTCCATGTGTTGGTGCCACAGATGCAGACAACGCGCCTTGAAAATTTTAGATGACACGTGGCTGGCCAGGGCAGGGACGGCTTTTCCTGGCAAAGAAATGCCTGCCTCGCATCTGGGTATTGGGTTAGGCAAGGGCCATTGACGTGCCGGAACCCATCTTGTCCACCAGACTGGCAAGGCAAAACATTTTTCAAGGCCAAAAAGCTTGGCAATGCCGACATTCAGGCTTTTGGCTTTGGGATGGTGTTGGTGTTAAAGTGTTTTCTTCTGCTCCCAAACCTGGAATACAGAATACTGGCTGCTAGACTGGGCCACTGTAAAAACGGCGTGCAGTCGTCAAACTGGCTGAAGGAGATGGTTAGGATGGTTCCACGGTGGGCTGGTGGTACTTCGGCGCGACGGAGGAGGCTGAATTGCGGAGTGCTGATCCCTTGATCATGACTCTGAGAGACATGTGTGCAGCTGAGGAACGCTTGGTGGTGGGGAGAGGAGGGCGGAGACAGATGTGCGACAGTGGTTGGAGGGCCCGGCGTTCGATCTGGCCTTTTTTGGCCAAGTGATTCTCCATTTCAACTCATCATTCCGCTGCATGTGACTAGACATGTTGGTGGTGGTTAACCCTAAGATTCTTTCCTCTACTTATGCGTTTACGGCAAAATGGCGGCATAAGACAACGCTGTGTGAATCAGAGGCTTTGCCTCAATTGAAGGTACCATGCTTTGAGAGGTCCTTGACCTTTTTGATGGCGATAAGCGAGGAGTGTGGGTCTCCGCTGACTGTAGGCTGCTGGCGGAATCATATCAGCGGACTTCTGGCGCACCTGCCACTCGTCCCTTATTTGGAGGCGGGACCCTGTACTGAACACTTACCAAACCCCATCGTCTTCCTCCCTCTCTAGTGATGAAGCTCTTCGCAAGCAAATTCTCTCCTAAAAGACAACGTTGGATCACAATGTCCGTCGCATCATCATCAACACAGGTGACTTTCGTCGTCCTGACATTCTGCATCCAGAGCTGCGGTCTACAAGCAAAGGGACTTGCAAGGCGTAGCCAGACCGGGAGTCCGGGGAATTTTTGCCGAATTGACCGGCCTACCTTCTCCCCTCTGATGGCATCAGCAACTGGGTGTCAGAGCAGAGAAATCAATCCTCTTGATGGCCTCTTGAATCTTTAACATGCTTTCTGACTCCCAACCGCAATTTTGTCATCAAAGGAGTCCTTCAGAAAATGTATTATCCACATTTGGGCTGCCATTCGCTTCATGTTGTAGGACATGATGCTGATGATTCTGATACGAGATTTGTGGCCGTGACTGGAGGACGAGGAGGTAAGACTGCTGATGTAGGTTGCATTAACCACTGAAGAAACAGATTGCGCGCTGTTATCGTTACTGAGATTCACAGGCCCTGACCCAGCGTGACAGGCCTGACGGTCCTGCAACCGACAAATCCAGCTGGCTTGCGTTTTTGTGCTCCAGCACTGGGAAGGAAGCCACCTTCTCTCAGTACCTCTACCTCCATTTCCTACCCCCCTCTTTGCTCGCTTACCACATGCATTTTGCTCCATTTCAAAAGATAAAAATTTGGAGAGGGTATGGTAGAGTTTTGGAACGTCTCTTGATTAAAAGACGGCAAATAACAGCTTTCCTCAAATCCTCAATCAAAACAAAACAAAATTGTGCTGGATTCAAAATTAACTGCAAGGTACCACTATCAACAAATCTGACAGGACAAAAGTGCAAAAAACATGTATCTGAAATGTATACGGATTATAAAAAGGTATTTTTTGGCATCCTCTCAATTTCCACTGTGGTGACACCCTTAAAGAAACACCATGTGCTGAATTCAAATTTAACTGTAAGGTGGCTCTAACAACAAATCTGGACTGGGCAAAAGTGCAAAAAACAACGTATCTGAAATGTATACAGCTAATTAAAAGCTTATTTTTGGCACCTTTCAACCCTGGTGGTGACTACCAACAATTGCTGGATTCAAATTATAACTGTAAGTGGCTCTATCAACTAAAATCTTGGACTGGGCAAAAGTGCAAAAAAACACGTATCTAAAATGTATACGATAATAAATGGTATTCTTTTGCACCTATCATTCACACTGTGGGTGACTACACACAATTGCTGAATTCAAATTTTATAACTTGCATGGTGGCTCTATCAACAAATCTGGACGTGGGCAAAAGTGCAAAAAACACGTTCTGAAATGTTATACGTATAACAAAAGGTATTATTGGGCACCTATCAACTTGTGGTGACTACACAATTGCTGGATTTCAAATTTAATCTTCAAGGTGGCTCTATCAACAAATCTGGACCTGGCAAAAGTGCAAAAAACACGTATTGAAATGTTATACGGATAATAAAAGGATTTGGCACCATATCAATTCACCTTGTGGTGACTAACAATTGGCTGAATTCAAATATAAACTGTTATGTGGCTCTATCCAACAAATCTGGACTGGGCAAAAGTGAAAAAACACTATCTGAAATGTATAAGATAATAAAAGGTATTTTTGGCACCTATCAAACCGTGTGACTACACAATTGCTTGGATACAATTTAACTGCAAGTTGCTCTAATCAATCAAATCGTGACTGGGCAAAAGTGCAAAAACACTTATCTGAAATTGTAAACGGATAATAAAAGGTATTTTTGGCACCTAATCTCAATCAATTCACCATGTGGTGACTAACACAATTTGCGAATATCCAAATATTAACAGCATGGTGGCTCTATCAACAAACTGGACTGGGCAAAAGTGCAAAAACCACTATCTGAAATGTATACTGATAACAAAAGGTATTTTTGGCACCTATCAACTTGGTGTGACTACACAACATGCTGGATTCAAATTTAACTGCATGTTGGCACCTATCAACAAATCTGGACTGGTCTAAAAGTGCAAAAACAACGTATCTGAAATGTATACGGGAAAATAAAAGGTATTTTTGCACCTATCAACTGTGGTGACTACAACAATTGCTAGGATTTCAGATTTACTGCAAGGTGGCTCTATCAACAATTCTGGACTGGGCAAAAGATCAAAAAAACACGCATCTGAAATGTTACGGATAACAAAAAGGTATTTTTTGGTGGCACCTATCAACTTGTGGTGACTTACACAATTGCTGATTCAAATTTATCTGCAAGGTTGGCCTCTATCAACAAATCTGGACGGTCGAAAAGTGCAAAAAAACACGTAACTGAAATGTTATAACGATAATAAAAGGTAGTTTTTGCACCTTATCACCTGTGGTTGACTACACAATTGCATGAATTCAAAATTTACTGCCAAGGTACCTCTAACAATCAAATCTGGTACTGGGCAAAAGAGCAAAAAACACGTATCTGAAATGTAAACGGAAAATAAAAGGTATTATATGCACCTGTCAACCTGTGGTGACTACAAAATTGCTGGACTCAAATTTAACAGCCATGATACCTCTATCACAAAGATGAAACAACTTGTGCATAATTGAAATAGAACACCTATCTAAAATGTAATACTGATAATCAAAGTGTATTTTTGTCACCTAACAAATAGACCCTGCAGTTTATTAGAATAGATCTGTATCCTAAATATATGTCAGCTGGCCCAAAATCCAAGTAATATGTTCAACATATAAACTGTTAATAAAAAGCTATTGCAATGCAATGTCTAGCAATACAATACCAGTATCTTTAAAATAGCTGTCTGTGTTCGCCTCACCGACCAACCCCCGCCCCCCCGCCGTAACTCCTCCCTGGGACTTTCGAGCGGAAGATGCTCCTTTAAAATTCTCTGCCTAACTACCTAAAATCTGCAAATTCTCGATCATGAGTTCTAAGGATCACAGCTAAAAGTAAGCTGTCCACTGGAACAAATAGAATTAATTTCGCAGAGCTGTTTGCACAGATGCAGAAGCTGCACGTCCTACATGCTTTGAGAAACTGACAACACACACTGATCTTGGAACAGGAAGGGCTGATCAATGTAAAACAGGTCATGTGATTTTTTGCCAGCCAAACGCAACCAATACACATCCCATTCATGATTCGCACTCACATCTCAACTCCTGCTCTATTCTGGTAAGCTTATTTAGCTGGCCGCCAAATGACAGGAAGCCGCCGAAAATGGCGCCGATATTAATTGCATTATGCACAGATTTTAACCTAAATGTATCGCATGATCTAAAAAATCCGATCATTAAATACCACCCGTGCCGATTTTCAACTTTGTTCCGATAATAATCGCTCAACAACTACTGCTAACCTTACATTTCTATTGTGAAAGTATGTTTATTTTGATTTAGTTGTTATTCGTAAAATGGTTGCAAGATGTGCGGGCAAATGTGCAGGAAATGTTCTCACCTATGAGACTTTTATTGCATTACCCATTGGTTTGCCAAAATGTGTGACATGGCAACACAATTGCATAAATAATTACACAGTACATCAAAGATTTTGTTACTTAAAGGGATTTTCTCGCTACAAAGATCATATCTGTAATGATAGGGACAGTAAAAATAAGCACTTTTGTAATTGATTTGTATTACCTAAATCATTTAGTATAGCAGGTAAGAGTTAATCTGTGGTTGTCTAGAAGCAAAGTCCGAAGCCTAGGTGGTCAGTTACATGCTGTGATTTGCAGACCTTGATATTATTCAACCCTGAATCAATGACCTCGCTCCCTGTGTCGAAGACACACCTACGAGACACCGTCCTCGCCTCTTGAGGGCCCCCCCCCGGCAGGTGCCCCCTCCATTCATGTCTGTGCGTTTCCCTCCATCCCGTCAGTGCCCCCCCTAAATCATGTCTGTGTGCTTGCCCTCCATCCCTTCAGGTGCCCCCGTCCAATCAATTTCTGTGTGCTTCAACTCCATCCCATCTGGGCCACACCTTAATCATGACCTGGTGCTTTCCCTCCATTACCCCCCCCCCTTCTGGTGCTCTCCTCCTCATATACTTCTCCCCTTAAAGCGTTCCCTTCTCCCCTCCCCCCATCATGTTTGTGAATTTTTTTTTTAATTAATTGAAGAGTTGGCAGCTGCACAGTGTTTGTGCAGCTGTGCGAGTGATCACTGCATGCATGGCGCTCAATAAGCGCTATATACAGATCAAGTGTTCTCTGGGGCTTGGTAACTGCAGGAGCTGCTGGGTCTTGGGGTACGTGTGTGATGGGTCTTGGTTGTTTGTGCGCAGCAATACGTCGGGTGCTTTAGAAGTATGCGTTGGCTAGCGTGTGTTTCTAAAGCGCTGACTGCCGGTCCCCATTGACTTTCACTCTCTGCGTCGCATAAACGCTGGGAAGCAGTGACATAACTGTTTTTCCCGCCGCATATTGTACATCGGGGAAAACGTTGGGTGTTCATAGCTCTGTCAGAACTATGAATCACGGTAATTCCAGGGCACATTTTGGGCATATTGCAGTGCAATTATGTGCCAAAATGCACCCTGCAATTATTCCGTGTGAACATACCCATAGGACATCCAGATCAGCTCTGTAAAAATGCCGCCTAAAGGTTTTTTTTCTGACCTTAATGGGGGCACAATATAAAAAAAATGAATAAAAAGCAATAAAGGAGATGAAACTGCCACTTTTAGTCCTGCACCAAACTCCATAACCCCTTATTGACAGCAGGAACTTTTTTGAGTTTTTTTTTCTGTGTAATTGTTTTCTGTGGAACAAGATATATTTTTTTAATGGTGTTGTTGACTGTACCATAGAATATCCTAGGAAACAAAAAAAAAAATAAGCGATTCCTACCACTATATGGCGGTACTATAGGTCTTTGTATACTGATCAGTAATAGTGTAGGGGTATTATTTAGTCACTATGGTGTTAATTTGTGGTCATATTCTTGCGGTATAATGAGGTCCATATGTAGCAGTGTTATTGGTAATGTTTGTCTGGGGATAGTGGGATTTGTTTGGTAGCAGTCTGATGGTGATATGTAGGGTGAGGTATTTGCTCCTTGTATTATCTAGTAACTGTATGTCCTGATAAATGTTGGTGGGTGGGTGGTGGTTGGGGGCCCCATTCAAAAGTTTGCTTTGGGGCCAAGGCTGCTCTAGTTACGCCCTTGGTTATTGCGTCTAATAATGCATTTCCCAAAATTTTCATAACCAACATGCCCGGGCCTTCTCGGACATGTTCACTGAGAGGTCTGTCAGCAGATGTCATCAAAAGTTATATAAAGACAGTTGGCTGAGTTTTTGAATCATTCTTTAATAGCTATTGCAGTGGACGTTTTAGACTTGAGAAATTAATAGACCTAAATGCGTTAACAACAATTTCTGCTACATCTGTGGAAAATATATTATGTGTGATCAAGACAAGAAAATAACCGAAAGAGTAATTCTAGTTTACAAACATTATTTTTGATGCAAAATCAGGAATCAGAATAGCATCTGGGCACCTCATGTATACTACATTGTGTACTACTCAGGTCTAATGCAGTCAGGGCCGGACTGGGAATAAAAATCAGCCCTGGCACAGACCCCCACCAGCCCCATAAATATCCGCTTAAAAAAAAATCTCCCTTTTTCTCACCCCCGCCACTTTTCTTAAATAAACACACTATAAAGCTGCTTTCACACGAGCTTTTTGTGCGTTTTTGGGGGCAAAAGGCAGAACAGTTAATGCAACATTTCGCACAAAAAAAACCATAAAAAATCACCAAAAAACCGCTCCGTTGAAAGCACCAACCACAAGCAAGAAACATGACGAAAAAATCCCTCATCACAGAGTCAGGTGGGGCGTTGCTTTCAATCTGGGAAAAGCCACACGACACATACAACCCCCAACAAAAACCTAAACCCCCCCAATCACATCCCCATAGCGGTCACCTCACAAAATACGCACGATTCAACCCAGAAGAAAAAATGACCCTGACAGCGGGGACACACAGGAGACAATCCTGAGGCATTTTGTTCTTTCTCCTTTTCTTTTTTCTGGCCCCAAACCTCCAGATGTCTTCCCTGATGAATTGTTCCCTTCCATTTCTTTCTCTTGTCCGGTACAGCATGCAATGTCTTCTTCTCCCATTCACCTTCCCTGTAGAATTTCCCACAAATACATCTTAGACTCCTCTCTTTTTTCAGCACTTTCCTATCAATTCCTAAAACAGCGTATGTTTTAACCCAAAATAAAAATTTAAAAAAAAATGTCAGATAAGTGGCATATAAATGGGAAAACCCCCTATTAGGTAGGTAAACGGGCCTTCCCCATTAATTTGGTAGGTAGACAGGGCCTATCCCTGTAATAGCCCCCCTAAAATACCAATAGCTGGGGGTGCCTCCAATAACTACCAGGTAGATGGGGGCTGCCCCCAGTAACCATCCCGACTGGGGGTGCCCCCCTAACAAACCAGGACTGGGAATGCCCCCCATAATAACCAGGTAGGGGGCCCGTAATTAGCCAAGTAGGGGCCCTAATTAGCCGTAGGGCCAGAAATTAGCAGGCAGGGCCAAAAAATGTAGCCAGGGGGGGCCCTATGTAAGCAGGCAGGGCCACTAAAAGACAACAGGGCCACTAATAACAAGGCAGGGCCAGAAAATAGGGAGGGAGGGCCATATAAGGCAGACAGGGGCCATATTAGGCAGGGCCCAAAAAGACAGGCCACTTTAAAAGGGGACAGGGGGCAGTATAAGGCAGAAAACGGCTGGTATAAATAGGGAGAAAAGGGGGATTTTTATAGGGAGACAGGGGAGTATATTGGGCGACAGGGGGGAATATAGCCAGGGCTGGTATATAGGTAGATTTGAGCAATAAGGAGACAGGGGGGTATAGGGGGGGACAACAGCATATAGGGAGACAGAGCTATAAAAGGGGAGACCCGGGGGTGGAAATAGTGCCAGGGCTTTTTAAAAAAAGGGAGACAGACAGTAATAGGTAGCCAGGGCTGGATATAGGTAGCCAGGGCTGGTAATAGATAACAGGCAGCATAAAGGGAAAAAGTGCAGTATTTTGGGGGAGACAGGGGCTTGTATTTTTAGGTCCAGGCAGGGATAAAGGAGACAAGGCTGGGGATATAGGAGCCGGGGTATATAGGGGAGACAGGCATAAATAGACAACGGAGTATATAGGAGACAGGCAGTAATGGGGGAGACAGGGCGGTAAAATAGGGGACCAGGGGCTGTAAAAGGAAAACAGAGCAGCATATAGGAGACAAGCATATTGGGCAACAGGGGTAGTATATAGGGGACCAAGCTGGTATATAGGTAGACAGACAGCATATATACCAGGGCTGGGATATAGGTAACAGAGCAACATATAGGAACCAAAGGGGGGGTATATAGGTAGCAGAGCACAAATATTCCAGGGCTGGATATAGGTAGCCAGGGGTGGTAATAGTAGACAGAGCTAAAAAAGTAGCCAGGGGGTGGTATAATACCAGGGCTGGTAAAAAAGGTAGACAAGCAGCATATAGGGGGCCGGGCTAGGTTTTAAAAAAAATAAAAAAAAAACCAAAACTTACCTGATGCCTCCTTTTTTCCCTTTTATTTTGTTCCCCGGAGGGGCCCCCCCAGCATGGCGGGACCATTGCGGCCCCTTACGCGCCACGACCGGCGCCGGGACTCGGGGGCCCCGGGGGGGGAACACGGGGAAACCCCGGCTGGGGATCCGAGTCGCCCCGCGGCCCCCGGCCCCGCGTCCGCCGGGCAAATGCCCGGTTTCCCATGGACATCCGGGCCGGGAAAGCATTTTTGAATGGTAGTAGGAAAGGAATGCCTTTTGCAGTACCGATGGTGTGGCGTGTGAAAATAAATAATTATTCGGACTATTACTTCTGCATTACTAACACTGTTAGATATTCAAAGATAAATAAGTCACAAATTTTGTATCTTAAAAAATGATTCAGCTCTTAACCATAAAAAATAGGCCAGGCTTGGTATTTCCCACCAATACCTTTCAAAACGACAGCTTGCTCATGATGAACATGATGTTGTAAATGATGAATTTCATGAAGAAGAGTACCAGGAGGGTAAGACCTCTCACTTACTAAGCCAATCAGATTTAAATGACCTGGTAAGAGATCTGTCATTATCAAGGAAAGTCAAACCCCAAAACCTCAATGTTGATCGGGACCCCTTCGCAAAAGTTAAGTTCAAGGAACCCAAATCTTTAGTACTCGAACAGAACCACATATTTTACTGTTCGTTCGAGTAAAGTTCTAGTTCTATGCTATTTTACACAGCATTTTCAGCTTCGTTTTCAGCGGTTTTCTGCACTTTGGCGGCCATCCAATCTCTTTCTTTGCACTTTTGGCGGCCATCCAATCATGCAGAGCACAAAATGTCAAAAACATCATCGCTGAGGATAGGTCCTCATTGGCGCTAAAACACATGACAAAAATAAATATATTTTCACTGTAAGGGGCCCTTTTAAACCATTTTCATTTTATTTGGGACATTTTCAGGCTCACAAACGCCAAAATCTCATATACATGGGTAATTTATACAGAAAACTTGGTTTGCTCAATTTTTTAAATTTTGGGGTTCATAAAATTTTATAACACAAACCCCTCCAAAATCTCCTTGTTAAAATGACTTTTTGGGGGGCCCCCAGGGTGCAGGGCCTCAAGCAGCTGCTAAACCCCCCGACCTCCATAACTACTCCCCTGCTTGAAAACGTCCTCATCTTTTTAGTTATCATTGAAAGAAGAAGTTATTTTAGCTCTCAAATTTTTTCTGTCACTGTTAAGCCCCAAATTTCTTCACAAAAGTTGTTCCACATATCCAGTTTACTGTTGTGGACGGTAACTGAAGCTTCTCCTCACCTGTATAGGTATAAAAATTAACCAGAGCATCTTCTCCCATTGACTTTAATGGGGTTCAAGTTCTAGTTCGAATAGAACTTCTAACCGAACACACTAACGTTTGAGGTTCTAATCGTACTAGAACTTTTTACTGCTCTACTCTAGACTTCAAGAAGGGACTTCTGCATACTATGAAATGGAAAACTATGTTTGTTTCTATAAGGATGTGAATGTCTTTATGATGGAGTTCAGTTGTAGACTGTTCCTGAGCTTCATTGACTCATGTAACTAGAGTTTGAAAGATGTATTGTTGCACAATAGCAATGAAAATCCATCTGTTCCCATATTTTATGTGGTTAAAATGAAATAGACCTATTCCTCTATGGAGTTCATTCTTTGAGCTCTTAAATACTCAGAACATCAGAGGAACATACAGATATGAAAGTTATAACAGTTTTCTTGGTCTTCAGTCAAGGTACACTAAGCACATGTGCTTCTTGTGCTTATGAAACAGTTGTGATGATAGCAACCATTACAAAATGAGACAATGGCTTCCTAGAGATGAGCAGAAAGATGGCCAGCAAAAAGTGCAACACGAATCTTTGGTTGATCACTTAAAATTTATCTTCCTCCACTTCACGTTGTAGTAGCAATAGATCATCATGGAGATGGTTGCCAGTATTTTAAGAAGTTCAGTGCACTGAAAACTGAAATTAAGCTTAAACCGGGAATTTATAGTGGCCCCAAAATCCACAAACTAATACATGACAACACACTCAAAACAAATCTCAACCCATTGGAACTTGCCACTTGGGCTGCTTTTGTTTCTGTAGTGCACAACTTCCTAGGGAGCAAATGTACAGAGAACTAAGCTGAATTTATTGAGAAGATGCTTAAAGCATATGAACAACTTGGTTGCAGAATGTCTCTGAAAATGCATTTCTTACATTTACATATTAAATGATTTCCACCCAATTTGGGAGATGTCAGTGACAGAAATGGAGAGAGATTCCATAAGGACATGTATCTACCATGGAGATCAGATATCAAGGACATTGGAACCCCAACACGATTACTGCTGGTATTTTCAACGGGTAACAACTGATACTCAAAAGCGCAAGTGCATGAAACACTTTTAGCTACGGGGAATTTAAAGAGTAAACACTAAATTTGGAATAGATACGGTATATATTTGCTCTGAGCCTAGTTGATCTAATATTTTTAAATATTAAAATGATGATGTAGGTTACATGATTGGGGACAATAACTTGTTCAGTATGTAGTAAGTTAATTCTTTACAAGCACTATGTTCCATTTTCCCACATTTATGAATAACTTCATTTCTTGACGCACCACTGAAATTATGACTTCAGCACATTCTATTTACTATGGAACATATGACAACAGAGCTATTTATTTTTTTTTTAAATGTATTAAGATACTTATCTCAGTGTATTATATCCTGTGTAATGCAGAAAATGAAGAGGCAGCTGCAAAAAGAGGCATTACTTCAGTGAGGGATGATGATAGTGACACATTTGGAGTTAACTCCCTTTCCCTGAGGCCTCAATTGTAACTGATTGATGTATTACAGGTGTTAAATAGTTTAGCACAATATAGCCACAAACAAGTCCTCCCCCCATTAAGTAGCAGATAATAAATGTACAAATGGGATAATACTGTCTATATTAGTATTCAGGTTTGGTTTACACACAGGATAAAAATTACACTATAAAGCAGCAAAAATTCGGATTCACACAAAGATTTTATTGTTTATTTTGTTGTGAATTTATATGTATATTGCATTCACTTTATTGTGATTAAAAGGGGTTACCTCACCATGCTGTTTTACAGAGCCACAGCCAACTTCATACTAACACTTCCTGATCAGGTTGTAAGTGGGTCTATAGCAGGTAATGGCATATCAGCCATGTTATAGATGATCCTGTTACAGTGACATGACTGCTGGAGGTTGGCAAACAGTAGTGCACAAAGCTACAGAGCTCTAAAAGGTTAAAGCTTGTTAGTAAGTAATGTAAATCAGCTCCTGTATTTTAAGATAAAAATTGGCAGGGAGTGACATCACCATCTCCATCACTGATTTAGCCTATAACAGCATAGGTAGGTGGCTGGTAAGTAGAAAGACATGAACAAAAGGAGATAAGACCTGCTCCTAAGGCTATGTGTACATAGGACTGGTTTAAACTTTGATTTTTAAGTTGATTCAGTATTTCGAATTCGCAAAAATCTAACTGTATAATTATTCCCATAGACATCAATAAAAAAATCTGAGCTGTAGTCTACACAGAAAATAGCAGATATACTGCTACTTGTCTATTGAATGGGTCGTCTGAAATCTGATAACCGTGGCAAAAAGTTGTGACAAAAAACAAAGCTGACTGTATGATACTGTTCAGATTCTCATCAGAATCTGGCCATTATTCTAGATTCTGCCATGTGGACGTGCTAATTGGTTGTTATGGACAACAAAGAAAATCTTAAACCTAGACAGATTTCAAACATGAGGCTCTAAATGTGCATTAAAAAAATGTTTTAAAAGTATAAAAAATAATAAAAAATAATGAACGTTCAAATCATTGCCCTTTTGACATTTTAGAAAATACAAAAATGTTTAAAATTTAAAAAAATTACACATAATTCATATTGCCGCTACTGTAAAAGTTCAATGTGTTAAAATATAACATAATTTATCTACACCACAGTAGAAAAAAATTGGTCATTTCACGTCGCCTAAAAACTGGAATTAAAATTGATCAAAAAATTGAATGTATCCTCAAATGGTCTGCTAAAATCTACACTTCAACCTCACTCAGGTCCACAGGTGGAAAATCAAAAATTTTTTTATTGGTTGTATAAAATGATGCTGCAGTGCAAATTTAAGAAATAGAGAATGTTTGTATTTTTAAAAAATACTGAAACATAATGAAAAACCCACATATTTGGTATCACCATAATCATACAAACCTGCAGAATACAGGTAACGCATTGGGCGACATGTATGAAAGGGCATTAAATGCGTCAAAAGTGATTAGTCCGCCTAATTTCCAGATTTATGACGCATCGAATGAACATGTTTTGTGCATTGTGCGTCTAGCCTGACACTTTGTAATGCACTAAAGATGTGGGTTTTCTGGAGGCATTTTGCACCACATTTGTACTATTAGACACCTTTATGAATGTGGCTCAGCAAAACTAGGTGCAAAACTGCTCGAATAGGCAAACCTATTTCAATATGATCTGTCTGAGACTCAGCAGTCGTAATGGATTTAGATTTGCCATTAGGGCAAAAAATGTCCCTTATTTCTCAAGTTATACCAATATAATAATAAAAAGCAATTTATGATAAATATTAAACTATATAAAATTAAATTCTATAAATTTCATAATAAAATTATATAATATAAAAGCAATCTAAAATTATATAGATCCCAAAAAGGTAACATTATCTCCTATAAAATGTATTTAAGATTTATATAATCATAAATTAATGTAACGTTAAATAATATAAATTAACTAAACCAATACAGCATCTGCCATAAATCCCGTTCTCAATCATGGATTTACGGAGTTGTGTAGTATTATCAGTGATTACAAACACATCATAGCAGGCTAGAAATAAAATAAAAGGTGTTAGAATAGCATGTCCGTGAATAGGAACTATAGTAGTGATCTCGCATGTTGCACCACAAGTCTCAGCAAGACATGTGGTGTGCCAGCTATTACTGTAGTCAAATACAAATGTTTTACAAATACATGAAACCTCTACATTTAAAGCTATCTATCATACTAAAAAAAACTTTGAGATTCTTAGTTCACACGTTTTCACCCCCGCTTACAACGGGGTCTCAATGCGGGTGGTCCTACGCTAATTTTTTAACCCCCAAAAAGCCAAATTCAGACTTTCATTGGTCAACC